>LPNX011119674.1:216877-271273 GCA_001517045.1 Pseudotsuga menziesii | reverse complement strand
CCTACGTTATTAAGAAGATTCTTGCGAGTAAGATTGTTAGAACGGCAATTTGAGAGTATTACATATATACACATTCCTAGAAATTATAATCAAATTTCTGATTCATATGCTAACTACGTGTTAGATTGGCATTTGTCTCATTCATTGTAAATTAAAGGGATGCATACTCAAGCATAAAGTTCTGGCAACAATGGACTATAGTTTCGATGCTCTCAACTTTCTCTTCTGCTTTCAATGTACCAAGTGGTTCCTTATATAGCTCTTCAAAGGGATACTGAAGGGTCGAATCCGTGCGATCTCAAGGCATATGGAAGGCCAGGAGTCATATGAGTCGGATCCAAGTCAAGGAACAGTCCAAAAGGATTTGGATTTATGCACACATCCCGATGTACGTGACTATCGAGGGAATATCCGCGTATGTACGCGGTTATCGGGGAAAAAGCCGCGTATATCAATATTATAATGTTTTTTGGGGATGATTAAGGTAACATCAAAAGATATAAAGTGGTCCAAAGGGGTTAATGAGTCTGCAGCGGGACAAGGGAAGGCCATACAATGTGTGATTCACCTAATGTGGTGAAATCCGCTATAACAGTCAAGTCATCATGTGGCCAAAAGGAAAGACAATCGATGATGCGGTAGTGATTGGAGAACAAGAAGGAGGCTTATACAAATTAAAGGGCCATCTAGAACAAGCCTTGATCCATGAAATGGTAGAGCCAAATGAACTTTGGCATAGAAGGCTTGCACATGTGCATTACAGAGCACTACCTATTGCAAGCAAAGTTGTTGAAGGACTTCCAGAATTCCAAGCAAAACATGATGGTGTCTGCAAAGGATGTGCGAAAGAAAAGAATACAAAGAAGACATTTCCTAGTAGCGAAAGCAAAGCCAAAAGCATTCTAGAAATCATCCACTCCGATGTGTGTGGTCCTATGTCATCAAACTCACTAAGCGGGTATGCATACTATGTTTCTTTTATTGATGATTTCTCTAGAAAGACATGGATTTACTTTATGAAAAACAAAGATGAAGTATTCAGCAAATTCAAGGAATTCAAAGCTTTGGTCGAAAACCATACTGAAAAGAAGATCAAGACCATTCGATCAGATAATGGTGGAGAATTCACTTCGAATGAATTCAAAGAGCTATGTAAAGAATCAGGGATTAAGAGGGAGTTATCTACTCCTTATAATCCACAACAGAATGGGATTGCGGAGCGAAAGAATAGAACTATCATGGAATTTGCAAGAGCTATGCTTCATGATCAAGATCTACCTATGCATCTTTGGGCAGAAGCTGCTAGAACAGTGGTGTATGTACAGAACCATACCCCACATAGAGTACTCGAGAACAAGACTCCTGAAGAAGCCTTCTCCAGGAAGAAACCAGAAGTCAGCCATCTCAAAATATTCGGATGTCCCGTATACATACACATTCCAAAAGAAAAGAGAACAAAATTAGATCCTTCAGGAAAGAAGGGCATATTTGTGGGATACTCTGAAAGCTCGAAGGCTTACAAAATATACTTCCCAGGATACAAGAAGATTGACATCAGCAGGGATGTAACATTTGATGAAGACACAGCTTACAACATATCCAGAAAAAGGCCTATTGAAGAACCTGAAGAAGCAGAAGCAGAAGCAACCAGAAATCATGATACAATCATGAATGAAGAAGCTCAAGAAGAAGATCGAGAGTTCGAAGAACCACAAAGACCTGTAGATCCACTTCCGGAGAAGAATCCTCATAAGAGGAAACCTGCTTGGGTACATGAACTTATCCAAGGTGCGGAAAGATATGGAGCTCCAGAAGAGAATCACAGAAAGAGAACCAGATTAAATTTCAGGTATGTAGCTTTACTATGTGATTTCATTGATAAAGAACCTTCCAGTTATGAAGAAGCAGCAGAATAGAAAGAATGGAAGGATGCTATGATCGAAGAATATCAATCGATCATGAAAAATGATGTTTGGGATGTTTTTCCAAGACCGAAAGGGAAGTCAGTTGTCATTTCCAAATGGATCTACAAGATCAAGCATGTTGCAGACGGTAGCATTGAAAAGTATAAGGCAAGATTTGTACCCCGAGGATTTTCCCAGAAAGAGGGAATAGACTATGAAGAAACCTTTGCACTAGTAGCCAGATACACTTCCATCAGATCAGTACTTGCTCTGGCTACAGTGATGAAATGGAAGATACACTAGATGGATGTCAAGACTGCTTTCTTGAATGGTGTAGTGGAAGAGGAAGTGTATGTAGAACAGCCACTCGGTTTTGAGACACATGACAGAGAGTCTCATGTATGCAGATTGAAGAAAGCCCTGTATGGACTGAAACAGGCACCCAGGACCTGGTACGGCAGAATTGACAGCTTTCTATCCAGTTTGGGCTTTACCAAGAGTAAAGCAGATTCCAACCTTTACTACAAGGTTGAAGATGGAAACCCAGTGATGCTTCTACTGTATGTAGATGATCTATTTGTGATAGGTACAGATGGGTTGATTGCTGATACGAAGAGAAAACTTGTTGCTGAGTTCGAAATGAAGGACTTGGGAATGATGCATTACTTTCTAGGTATGGAGGTATGGCAGAGTACAGATGGAATCTTCCTTGGACAAGGGAAGTATGCAGTAGAGATCCTGAAGAGGTTTGGGATGTTGGACTGCAAGGCCATGGCTACACCTATGGCATCGAACCTGAAGCTATTGAGTGATGCTTCATTAGAATCGATTGATGCTATGATGTATCGTTAGATGATTGGGTCATCAATGTACTTAACGAACACGAGACCAGACATTTTCTTTGCTGTGAACACCTTGAGCCAGTACTTGACAGATCCGAAAAGTGTTCACTTGACTGCCGCAAAGCATATTCTGAGGTACCTAAAGGGTACAATTGATTATGGGCTCAAGTACGATGCAAATCAAAAGATTAACCTAGAGGGTTATGTTGATTCAGATTGGGCAGGCAGTGCCATCGACAGGAAGAGTACTTCGGGATGTTGCTTCAGTATGGGATCAGGTGTGATCTCTTGGTTTAGCAGGAAGCAATCCTATGTGGCACTAAGTACAACTAAAGCAGAGTATGTCACAGCTTGTTCAGCTAGTTGTGAGGCAGTATGGCTGCGGAAGCTACTGTCTGATATATTTGATCTCCAGTTGGATGCTACTTGTATACATTGTGACAACCAAAGTTGGGTAAAGTTGTCAGAGAATCCAGTGTTCCATGACAAGTCGAAGCATATCGAGATCAAATATCACTATATCAGGGATATGGTGCAGAGAGGAGCAGTGAAGCTCCTGTATGTTGCGATGGAGGAACAGATAGCTGATGTATTGACGAAGCCATTGGCTAGGCTAAAGTTCGAGTACTTCAGAGAGAGACTTGGTGTTCTCCAGATCGAGGTTTCCTCCCAGAGAAAGTGATGAGACCCATAGCCATTCTGACATGGTGAGAGGATTGGTTCCTTCCATGACTAATATAAGTTTTGAGATTCATAGCCATTCTGACGAGTAGGTCAGATGTAAGGGCTGAGCCATTCTTTCATGGTGAGAGGATTGGTTCCTTCCATGGCAGATGTGAGTGCTAAGCCATTCTGATATGACTATAGGATTGTTTCCTACATGATCAGATATAAGGGCTATTGACATTCTTGGAATGGAGCTTCCTGGTGAGGTACCAGGAAAACTTAGTTTATGACTGGGGGTCGTTCTGATATGACCGTGAGATTTGTTCTCACATGATCAGATATGAGTGCATGGCCATTCTGATTTGATAGAGGGATGTGCTCCCACTTGATCAGATGTAAGGGCTGAAGCCATTCTGTCATGGCTAAAGGATTAGGTTCCTTCCATGTCAGATATGAGTGCTAATCCATTATGACTTAGTGTCAGATATAAGGGCTACCACCATTCTTTGAATGGAGCTACCTGGTGAGGTACCAGGGATCCTCAGTCTAGGACTAAGAGCCTTTTCACAGATGGTGGTAGTTTGAGTTCGCACCATGCTGGTGATTGTAAGTCTTGAGCCTTTCCTCAGATGGTGGTAGTTTGAGTTTGCACCATGCTGGTGGTTGTAAGTGCTGTGCCATTCCACAGATGATAGTAGTTTGAGTTCCTATCATGCTGGTGGTTGTAAGTGCTGAGCCATTTCACAGATGATAGTAGTTTGAGTTCCTATCATTCTGGTGACTATAAGTGTTGTGCCTTTTCATAGATGGTGGTAGTTTGAGTTCGCACCATGCTGGTGATTGTAAGTGCTGAGCTTTTCCTCATATGGTGGTAGTTTGAGTTCGCACCATGCTGGTGGTTGTAAGTGCTGTGCCATTACACAGATGATAGTAGTTTGAGTTCCTATCATGCTGGTGGTTGTGAGTGCTGGGCCTTTCTAACGAGTAGGTCAGATGTGAGTGTTGGGCGTGCCATTCTGACAAGTAGGTCAGATGTAAGCGCTGGGAAAAGACCTACATGAGGGTAGGCCTACAACTAGCATGAAAAAGGGCTAGCTCTATAGAACTTCCTGTGACGAGAAGAATCATGAGATAGCACCAGTGATGATCCAGATCTAGCAGTGATGATCCAGATCGAGTGATGATCCAGATCTAGCAGTGATGATCTAGATCGACTGATGATCCAGATCCAGTAGTGATGATCTAGATCGAGTGATGATACAGATCCTATCTAGTGATGATGATCCAGATCGAGTGATGATCCAGATCCAGTCCAGTGATGATGATCCAGATCGAGAGATGATCCAGATCCGATGATGACTTGAAGCCAATGATGACTTGAAGACGAAGATGACTTGAAGACGAGATGATCCAGCTGATACAGAGAAGAAGACCAGTGCTGAAAATTGTGTCGAAAGAATACCTTCCTAGTTAAGAGGGAGTGTTGATGTATATGCAACTTCGGAATGTATTCTTCTATGTTTCTATTATGTATTTGAGTGATGTTGTCATGCCCCGATGTTTCGATCAGGAGGATTAATAATGTAAACAAATCATGTCAAGTCATTTTTCAAGTCCCCACAGTTTCGGGGCACTTGAGTTATTATACACTAATTAAGGTGTAGGCTCGAGTAAGTAATTGTTAAGTTGGGCCGACATGATTGAGTGCACTTCAAGTGAATGGAAGAATATAAATAGAGAGTGAGACTCTCTATTTATCATACACATCATTCACTCACTCAAGAGTGGCGCACTAGTGAATAAGGAAATACTAGGGCTAGACAGAAGAAGAAGACTACTACTTTGGGGCTTTTACTGTTTTGTGTTGATTCTATCTCTGAGGAAGTTGTGGGGTTTTCTCCTTTATGGTTTCCCCAAGGAAAACTCTTTGTGTCTCTTGTCTCTTTTAATGTGATTATGCTTTATTGCTGTACTTTTTATTCTCTCAATAAAGATCCTAATATAATGCTAGCTTAATGTTGAAAAACTAACACCCTACTTATGGAGCTTCTCACGGGACATCTTATCGAGCTTCTCATGGACAATCTTATGGACTGCAGTATGGACAGAGCTATCAACCTTATGGGTACGGGTATCAACAACCAACTTACTCCTCTAATTATGGATTTGTAGCACCACATAGTCAAGGTACACCACATCGTAATGCTTCCATGCAGCCCTATATGTGTCAAATGGGAGGAGGATATTATGGCCAAGGCCGTGGTATTTATAGTAGTCAACCTTATATGAACCAAAACTATCAGGGAGTGTGGAATAGACTGGCTCAACCTAGGGTCCCTTTCCTCGCAACGTTAAATTTACCTATTTTGTCGAGACTAATGAACAATCTGGTATCTCATGACCCAGCTTGGTCGGCTGTACCTAACAAGGTTCCCTCGGACATTCCCAAATTCGAGGGAAAACCAAGAGAAGACCCTAGTGAACATGTCACTACCTTTCACCTTTGGTGCTCTTCCAATTCCTTACACAATGACTCAATCTGTTTAAGGCTATTTCAACGCACCCTCACCAGGCCTGTAGTGAAATGGTACATAGAGTTACCAACGAGGGCATTCGTTTTGTTCAGCGACCTTGCTATGACTTTCCTCAATCACTTCCAACTACCAGTGCGTTATGATGTTGGTACAGAACTCTTATCGACATCTTGACAAGACAAAGCCACACATATATCGGACCATATCCAAGAGTGGCGTAGGTGGAAGAGGTTGATTAAAGCTTTCATACCACCGGAGTTTCTCCTTGAGTGGTTCCTTAAATCGTTGCTACCTTACATCACGAAGGATGTTTCTACATCCGGAGTCCAGAATGAGGAACAAGAAATTTTTAGGGCATAGGAATTGGATTTGATTTATACTCAATCTGGACTATTATATGAGATCATACCTAACGCTCCGCGTTCTAGTTTCGATCCCAAGATCAAGCCTAGACCACATGCCAATGGCATTGTGGGTTGTACAAATACCAAACCTGCAGATTTGGTTGTGAAACAAGTGAGTCAATTGTCTATCAATCAATATGCTTCGGGACAAGCCATGACTTTGTCTCAACCCACCCAAACAGTGAGTGTACTTTTCGTGCAATCGTCGGACCAGAAGGGAAACCAGCAGCCTAGAAGGAATAAGAAAAATGGTAAAAACAATCGTAAGGGTGGGAACAAGAACGAAAAATCCAATTTTAATGACAAGAACAACCGCAATGCTGGGGGGGACAAGCAGTCTAAATGTAAGCTTAAGTTTCCTTGCAAGGTTTGTAAGGATGACCACCTCACTCACTTGTGCCCTCATATGGAAGACACCTCAAGGTTCATAGCACAAGGCCCAGCTGTGCTGACCAATCCTTTACACCATAATCAAAATATGAACTCGAGGGCCCATGATCCTCATTCTGCATCAGGTGGAGATCAAAATCTGTCGAAAAATAGTATTGGTCATGGGTGCATCAACATGGTGCATTCTACTAAGGTTGTGACTCGTGCGAAAGACGATGTTTCGTCGCAACCAGACCTTGGGAAGGAACCCCCTCCCACTGAGATCCCTTTGCATATTGAAAACCCTATGGATAAACCTAAGATTGCACCTCGCATTCCTAAGGGAGTATTAAAGCATTCAGGGCACAATCCTAATGCCTGAGCCACCCAGAAATTCTATCCTGATTATCGATCATTCTCAGCCGGCAATTGGGAGTGTGGGTGTAGGTATGTATCCATCGCTTATGGGGACCTTTAGTTGTCCTGCACCCATTCTTATGATCGGAGCTAGTTTCGACGGGGCTTCATCTTCATTGAATTCGGTGTCTTTTCACACTACCCACATGGAAGATCCTTGGATTCTTCCTACACTGAATCCTTCAAACGGACCTATCAAAACGGACATGCTGTTTCCTGCAGCAATGATAGCATATCAAGTGAATCTTGATTGTGTTGCAGAGCCTAGTCCTTCCTCTTCACGGACAAAGAAGCAGGACCCGTATGTGCTATCTGCATGGGCAGTTGAGTCCTCTCATGCACATGATTTCCTTGATAGTTTTTTTCCATCAGATGAAGCTATTATTGAGGCCATGTCTGGGGTGGAGCCACCTTGGGAAAAGTTACATCATAGATCTTATTTTCTTCCCTATCTTGACCGTTTGGAGCATGAGGACTTTAGGGCTATTCTTAGTGAGAAGATTGGTAGTCTAGTGGTTCCATTAAGCTCTCTTGGTCAGATGGATGATGGGAACATGGTGAATATATCACCTACTATTCCTATCAATATCTCTCACGATCCTAGCAAGATTGAGAATGTCTATATTGGGGAAGAATGTTCCCATGCTGAGATTCAAGAGTATACCAAGCTATTCAAAGAGTTTCATGACATCTTTGCTTCATCATACGAAGAAATGCCAGGTATCGACCCTCGAATTGTCGAACATGAAATTAATACCTATCCGAATGTGAAGCATACTCGACAATGTTTGTGTGCGGTGAATCCTAGAAAAGCACCCACGATTAAGGTTTAGATAGAGAAGCTGTTAAAAGCCGATTTTATCTATCACATTCCCTTGACAGAGTGGGTTTCAAACACCATTCTAGTTGATAAGAAGCAGGGAACGATCCGTATATCCACTGATTTCCATGATTTAAATCGTTCTTGTCCTAAGGATACTTTTTCCACACCATTTATTGATCAAATTTTGGATGAGTGTGTGGGAAGTGAGGTATTTTCCTTTATGGATAGTTTTTCTGGATATAATCAGATTCAGATCAAACCCAGGGATCAACACAAAACCGCATTTATTTGTCTTTGGGGTACATTTGCATATCGGAAGATGCCTTTAGGTCTTAAAAACGTTGGAGCCACATTTCAGTGGGCTATGACCTTTATTTTTCATGATCTCAAATCGATTATTGAAGTCTTTTTTGATGACCTTGCTGCTCATTCTTAGCTGAGAGTGTGTCATCCCTACCATTTGAGATTAGTATTCGAAAGATGTCACCACTACCTGGTTAGGTTAAATCCACATAAGTGCATCTTTTGTGTGAAGTCTAGTCGCTTTCTAGGGTTCATTGTTTCCAAGGAGGATATAAGAGTTGATCCCTTAAAGGTTGAGGAAATACTTCAATTGTCTTCCCCACGAAATATTAGACAGCTTCAATGTTTGCAAGGCATGGCAAATTTCTTACGGAGATTCGTGGTTCACTTTACCAATTTGACTAAAGGCTTTATGCATATTTTAAAGAAGGACACTAACTTTTGTTGGGATGAGCAAGCCCAGGAGTCCTTTGATGCTCTTAAGCGAGCCTTAGCATCAGCCCCCATGCTTAGTCCACCCGACTATAGCCATGAATTTTCAATTTATGTGGCCGTGTCCATGGAGATGATTGGTATGGTTTTGGTTCAGGAGGATGAGGAGCTCCATGAGCATGTCATATATTATTTGAGCTGGAACCTTATAGATGTGGAAATCCATTATTCCCATGTGGAGAAACTTACCTTAGCTACTGTTCATGCAGTTTAGAGATTGAGACACTACATTCTCCTTCGCCAGACCTTAGTAGTAGCTCATGTCAATCTATTTTAGTTCATCCTCACTAGAAGTTTGATTAGGGGAAAGTATAATAAGTGGATTGTTATTTTGCAATAATTTGATCTCGAGTTTGTTTCAGCAAAATCAAAGAAATCGTTGATTTTTACGGAGCTCATTTCTGATTTCCCAAGGGAGGAGGAGGAGGAGGTTTATGAGGATACGTTTATCAATGAGCATATTTTCCTTATCTCAACTTTGGATCCATGGTATGGGGATATCATCATATATTTACAAACATTGAAGGTCCCTACTCACCTTTCATGGGATGAGCGACGACGATTATGTCACATATCTAAGAACTACCTTATAGTGGATAACACTTTGCACCACCAAGGGGTAGATTCCATTTTGCATCATTGTTTAGTCCATGAAGAGGCTGAGATTCTACTGAATGATTGCCATGGAGGGGCATGTGGTGGTCATTTATCTGGGCTTTCTACAGCCCAAAAAATCTTGAGAGCAGGATATTTTTGGCCGTCGATCTTCAAATATTATGTCAATGCGATCAAGAAGTGTCACCCTTGCCAGGTGTTTGCATGCAATATGCGCTCACATCCTGTCCTGTTACATCTGATTATCAACGTCGGTCCCTTCACCAAGTGGGGGATTGACTTCATGGATTGCAACCCAGCTTCGGCTGGGGGGCATCATCATATTATAGTGGTTATTGATTATTTCACGAAATGGGCTGAGGATATGCCCACGATTAAATTCGATGGTGAGATAGCTGTGTATTTCATATTCAACCAAATTATTACTCAGTTCGGTATTCCAAAAGAGCTTGTCACTGACCATGGTAGGCGCTTTCAGAATTGAATGATGGAAGAGGGTGCCTCGAAGTTAGGGTATAAGTAGGAGCACTCCTCTTCTTATTACTCTTGGGAAAATGGACAGGTTGAAGCAGTGAACAAATCACTAAAGTCCATTCTCCAACAAACCATCGCACAAAGCAAAACGAATTGGCATATCATGTTATATCCCGCTTTGTGGGCCTATAGGACCATGGTTAAGACTGCCACCAGTTTTTATCCATATTAGCTCGTATATGGAGAGGAGTCTATCTTATCAGTTGAATGCAAAATCCCTTCATTGAAGCTAGCTATAGAGATTTTACCAGACACTTCCGCATTGGAGGAAAGTTTGGTCCACTTAGAGCAGCTTGATGAGCAGCGCCGAGATGCCTAAATGGATCTGGAATTAAATAAACATTGCGTTAAGGTCCAATATGATAAGTCTGTCTGTCTAAGGAGGTTTAGTGAAGATGATTTGGTCCTGTTGTGGGATCAAAGTAAAGAACCCTTAGGGGTAGGGAATTTTAATCCCATGTCACATGGTCCTTACGTAGTCAAACATGTGTTAGAGAAGGGCACCTATGATCTGGTGGATTATGAAGGGACAGCCTTATCAAAGCCTAGAAATGGGCCCTATCTTAAAAAATACTATGCATGATCTTCAGCCAGGGATGATTATTGTATATTATTGTATAGTTTTTTGCATAGTTAGGTTTTCTTATGGTGATCGGGTTTGTTGATTAGCTTTTGTTTCTTATGGCAAATGTCAATGGAGTCTTCCACTTACATAGGATTTGCTGATGGTGTTAGCGGCCACACTCAACACTCAGCCTCTACTGCTTAGGTGATTTATACTCCTACGATTCAGGTATTGTCTTCAGGAGGTGTATGTTTACGGCCTTCTTTGAATAATGTTGTTGAGTATAGTGTCATTATCGAGCTATTACGGGATGCCATTTCAAATGGTGTTCTCTCTCTTGAGGTACATCTTGATTCGTAGTTAGTAGTGTCACATCTTAATGGCTTGTATCATATTAGGGGTTCAACATTATTACGAAGATTCTTACATGTGATATTGTTAGAACGGTAATTTGACAACATAACATACATACATGTTCCAAAAAATTTTAATCAAGTTGCTAACTCATATGCTAACTATGTGTTAGATTAAAATTTGTTTCATAGACCATAAGCACATCACAAACATACATTTTTACACACATGTAAATAAATAAAATCAATCATCATAAAAGTTTTTCATTAAACATCCAGAATGTGACGTCATAATACATAAGTGTCATAATACAAAAATGGGGCTTCCAAGCCACCAAAATATAATACACAGTAGTATAAAAATGAATCACTCTCAGGTCTCTAAACCTGTGGAGGAGGAGGGGGGTTCTGATCGTGGTAGCACACTACGGATCTAGCTAGTCATTGAAATAACTGAACCCATGCTCGTGGTACACCAACCACCTGCCACTGCATGGCCTCAGGCAAGTCCTCGACTTGCGCCATGGGTACCCTATGTGTCAAGCATACAAAGTTCATGTGGATGCTTTGGAGCATCCACTCCGCATCCACACCCATGATATCATCTCCTCTTCTCCTACGTCTATGACGAGGGAAGCCGTTAGGCCACTGTGCTCCTACATCTACATACATATGACAGATTGTCACTATGTGTCGTCACACCAAACCATGTATTTTGAGTCTATATATCAAAAAACACAAAAGAATTAATAATTCAAAAAACTTTAAAAAGAGGGTTTGGAATTTGTTACCAATATCACCGTATGCTACTCCTGGTGGTAGGGGTATGTCAGGATCTCCCCAGAAATCTATCCCCGCATAGGGATAATCATCGATAGCAACAATATAGTGCCGCCACCATGGAAAGAAGTCAGCTGGGTAGGGGTTAGACACCCTACCTCTACCCATTCTATGCATAGCATCTTCCCAACGTCGTTGGACCGTATCTCGAACCCTGTGAGGAGGAACATCAACTCTAGGGCTTAGCACGGGGACACGCTCGAAGAAGAACGTGCTCAGTATACTGCTGAAACCGAAGTTTCATACCCTGCCCATTTTGCATTCACTAAGGTACTGCTTCATGTTACTCAATAGTGTAGTGCTCAAATCATACACTATAGGTCTCATGCACTCCACTGCATATAAATTCAATGGCCATGAGGCCTCGTGGAGTGATGCTAGACCAGTTATCCTATCGAGTGCCAATAGTATGGCCTTCAATCCTAGCACCTGGATGGAGTTTGTCAGGATTTGACTCCCAACCTTTTTTGCGTCCAGAAAATAGTATACTGCAATGTAATCATCAATGGTAGGGCCACCTCCGAGCCTACGAGAGCGTAGGTTCACCACCTCTCCCCATCGGGACAATCTAGTAATGAAATATATGTCCTACACCTTTATAGTGAGGGACATCCCATCAATATTAAAGGACTTTGAGTCTGGATCCCAATAGTCTACTAGCATCTACAGGAGTCTTTTTTTGGCACTCAGGCTGCCAAGACGCCAAAACTTGTATAACCCACATGCACATAGAGCTTATTGAGCCATCAAATCACCCTGAACAGCCTCTTCTACATCTCCATGTTCCCTCTCCCTCCATTCTAGAACCATCCTGGACATTAAAAATATTTTTTGGTCAATATATACCTTAAAAAACCATGTGCATGGCTGCATACGCGACTTTTGCAAAATAGTCGTGTATGTACACGGTTTGGGCGGATTTTCTGCGTATAACCATCCTTATACGCGGAAAAAGGACCAATAGCCGCGTGGGATGAAACGACCAATTTAGACTGGCCTAAAAGTCAAATTTGACCATGGAAATTGAAAAAAATTACATTAAAATGGAAGAGGACATGAGAAGTTACCTGGAACAAACGGTGTCGAATTTCGCCAGATGAAACTCCCAGAATTCACATTGGAAGTTCTGAGCTCAAATGGGTAAGAATTTCAAATGATATGTAATTTTTGAATTTTTTACTATTGATAGAAAAAAATTGAAATTTTTATAATTTTTTATCCCCTTTCTATAGTTTTGAACCGTTTATGACCATTTTGGACCGTTTTGGACTAATCTGATGATGTAGGAGTTCGTTTTGAGCATCGTTTTGACCATTGTTTTGACCCGTTCGTTCTGCTTTCAGGTATTATGTCTAAAATGGCATATAGGTTAGATTTCATATCCATGTTCATTTTTCATGACCTTATGACCATTTCATTATAACCTTAGGTACGAACCCATTCTATCTTGTCATAGAACCTTCTTGTTGTTTTAGAAGTGACATGATGTGAATGGTAGAGCTTGACCATACATGGGTGCCCTAGTTAGCCCCTTTGTTGCATTTGGTGCCCATGCTGACTTTTTTTTACTTTAGGTTGTGGGAGTCCTTTGTATAGTATCGCCATGTCTTTGCACAAGAGCCTCATACTCCTCTTGATATTTTTGCTGGACTTTGTCCCCAGGACTCCCATATGTCAAGTTGTAATTGCATTATTGTTGGAGGATCAAGTTGGTATGCCGACTTGAATGATAGCCGACTTAGTCGATCGACCGACTAACTAGAGATTAGGTCGACCACCTAAAATTCGTGTCGGTTCAAGTTGACTAAAGGAAATACTAATCACCAGTAATGAGAAGTCAACCTAAAAAGGAAATCAAGAAGATAGTGTCACACAAAGGTATGACAGACTTCCATAAAATAGAAAGGGAGAGGAGGATACAAAGT
This sequence comes from Pseudotsuga menziesii, assembly GCA_001517045.1. Lineage (NCBI taxonomy): Eukaryota > Viridiplantae > Streptophyta > Pinopsida > Pinales > Pinaceae > Pseudotsuga > Pseudotsuga menziesii. The sequence goes on along the minus strand of LPNX011119674.1, from coordinate 257,687 downwards.
AGGGAAGAAGGAATAGAAAGAGCCTTAGCGTTGCAGAGAGGAATGAGTACTAGGGAGACCGACCAGGAAAGAGATCCGCTGGAGTAGGGTCATGACTGACAAGAATAAGGCATGGAAGAAGAGGCATCCCCTATGGAAGAAGAATTGTGGACAGAGCAACGCGAAGCTCTCCAATTATAAGTTCCCCAGGAAGTAAAACCTTCAACAGATCCGCATACCCGGATACAAGCTATTGTCGAAGAGGATTTCAGACTAGGAGCTGGTGACTTTGGTATCTGGAGCCGACTAGAAAACAAGACATACATTGGTAGACATATCATTATCCATCGACCAGAAGAAGCAAATTGGGTTACGCTTCAAGCGGTACCCTCCAACCGAAGTATCCACTTACTTTTACCAACACATGAAGGAGCACCCCCCTGCCAAATACAGCTTTGGAGGACACAGAACATTCAAAACTGCGGACAAATAATTGCAGTTGGACATCGACAGATGAATTCAACACTAACCGACTGCTAGTCGAAGAGAAAACAACAAAAACAACTGACGGGAACAAGATTTCCCTCGATAATAGTTCCACAAAGAGGACTAAGCAAATAACCCCACCACCCACACCACCACCTCCACCACCGCCACCTCCTGAAGAAAGCAGTGACAGTGACTCTAACATGGGTCATGAGTCAACACACATTCCTTAATATGAGGGGGATGAGGACCGTAGACGACACTAGTTCGTCTGTGAGTCGACTTGGGAGGCTAACCAAGTCACAGATGCAGACAGGCAGATGGCGCAATTCGCTGGTGCCTTGAGGAAAAGGGAATTAACTTGGTACATGACCTTTTCTGAAAGAACACCCCGAGCAACCAAAGCCAAGATCAAAGCACAATTTATATCATTTTTGAAAACTCTAGATGCAAAACATCTGGCAGCAAAGAAACTAAAAACAACATCGCATAAACTAGGAGAAACTATCCACGATTACGATAAACGATGGAAAGACCTTCTTAGCCAATTGGACTATGTTATTGATGAACAATTATTAATCCAATGGTTTCTTGCAGTTTTATCACAGAAAATTTGCCGACACAAAAGTCTGGAGAAATTCAAGACTTACCAAGACATGCTTACAAAATCTCTCCAAGTAGAAATGGATGAGGACATACCAGCATACTCCATCGATCACAGACTAGAAGAACAGCTTGAGAACATACAGAAGTTATTAAAAGAATTAAACCTCAGAAGTCAAAATATCTGTTGAACAAAGTGCTCGACAGCCAGACATTCCAAATACAACTGTCGCCAGGACATCAGCTGACAAGATGTTTGATTCGTGCAAACTAAATGTTTTTGCAAAATCTTCCAAGAGCATGGATACCACTCGACAAAATATTGTCCGTTCAACATGAAGAACGGCAAGGCATCTTGGTGGGAAATCTGCAAAACTAAAAATCATAACACGGTCGACTGCCATCTGAATCTCAAGAACCGATAGAATTATCATGTAGTCTATCAGACCAACGTAGTTGCACAAAGTAATGAGCAAAACCACATGCCAAATGATCAGAACAATCAAAGATACGAAGGTCGAAGATACGAGCACTAGTATGACAATCGACATGGAGGCTATGGAGGTCGAGGTCGATTCTCTGAGAATTGAGACAACCAACCACATCGACCCATCCAATGTTTTACATGTTATAAGGAGGGACATCAGCATGCAGACTATCCATACAAGGATAGAACTGACCTCAAATTTTGTACTCATTTAGGAGTAGGGGATCACTCATTAGAAGATTTCCCTACCATGCTGGAAAAAATAAATAAAAAGAAAAATGTTAATGTCTTGTCATGTGTGCAAAAAAATGATGTAATATATACAAATAATTTGCATATCGTAACTCAACAAGGGACAAAAATAGGAAATGATAACCCACGAATCAGCAAAATAAAAGAAAAGAATGTCTACCCTGATCTAGTTAAAGAAAAACAAATATATCAAGAGGCAACAAACATATTTAAAGAATTTTTCCGACAGGAAGAAGCAAACGACAATCAACATAACATAATAAAAGAATTAATATAGCTCGTACAGAAAGATAACTCAGTATCTCAGTTCATCGACTTGCTATATGAAATAAAACATAACAACACCGAAAAACAAACAAAAAATATCTATAGTTTAAATAAAAAAGATAAAAGTGATGCCGACCCACTTGAAATTGAAGGATACCACGTCTGACAAGTTGTGCTCGACTTTGGATCACAAGTAAACATCATGACTCGTGACACTTAGGAACAACTGGGTAGACCTCGACTATATGAGTCAGGAATATACCTGAAACTAACCAACCAAGGCCTAATTGAACCTATTGGAGTTTGGAAAAATGTCGACACAACGATAAAAGGAATATCGACCAAAGTCGACTTCAAAATTATTGACCATACGGAAGGATCTAGCTCCTTCCCAGCATTAGTAGGTCGACCTTGGGAAAGAAAGATGAAAGCGTCGATATCCCTAGATAAGGAAAGAATAAAATAAAAAGGAAATGGACAAAATGTCATTGTACCTATTCACCCATCCCAAGGAGAACCTTGGACAGAACCTATCGATGAAGAAGTTGATATCCAACAACTTTATCAGGTACACAACAATAAAGATTATACAAAACCTAATATCTATGGAGAACTTCATTTAGGTAACCAAGACTCAGTCAGTTATAATTCAGACGCAGAATTATATGATTGAGAAGTCGAGAACTATGAAACACAAGCAAGGGGGTGATGGACTATCCAAAAAATACAGAAAAATCCCACCCAACAATGCTTCATAGTGTCCATTGTCCCAAAAATATTTGAGAAAAAAATTAGGGAATACCCTACTTTAAAACCTACAAATGTAAATAATACACAAATACCAAGATACAAGGAAAGAGAATCACCAGTCATGCACATAGAACAAGTGTCCAAAAATATTGGTGAACATGGTCGACTACAAAGTTTAGTAGATACTTTTACAAGACAAGCTGCTAGATGGTGGGATACCCATCAGACAAGACTACAGACATGGACATCAGCTTCGACTTACTTTGTAGAAAGGTTTGGAGGAAAGAAGCTAACCAAACAAGCTCAGATACCTTTATTCATTCGGACAGAATCCAGAGGACCATATTAAGACATGTGAAAAAGAATGGAGAAGACTTGGATACAAAGATGAACGAGCATGGCCACACCTATTTCCATCAACCTTCATCAACTTACCAAACAAATGGTATAAGATGGAGGAAGCCCGAGGTGAAACATTTCTATGGCATGAACTTAGAGAAAATTTTATCAAATATTTCAACTTTATACCACAAAATAAGAATTTGGTCGAAACAACAAAGAAGATTCAAAAACTTATACAGCTAACAGAAAACAAACCCTTACAAGACAACCGATAGACAATGAACTGTAACAATATACAAACCAGGACAATACCATAGTCGACAAGACTACAGTTGGAAAATGAAAATATAGAAGGGAAAAGTTTTAGATGGTGTTGGGATTTAGGGCAGACCTGGGTTTTATACTCTTATCTTCACACCAATAAAAGACCCACAGTGTTGGCCCTTACGGCAACAACATGCGAACAGGCTGCAGTCTCACCTGAAACAGATATGGGGTGCCGCAGAATCAGGTTTCTGCAAGCAGAAGAGGGATATTACTGTACCTTTAGCCTTAACAACAATATTTATTACAAAACAAGCTTTTTGCATTCACTTAATTAGCTGCGCAGTTAGATAAGAACTTTTCTTGATTGACCCTTAACTGGGAATTCACAGCAAAGTTAATATTTAACCATTATCTTTCTCTAGCATTCACATACTTATCAAAAGCATAAAAATAGCACAAACACAGAACCACCACAACACAAGATATACGTGGTTCACCCCTAGTTTAGGGGCTACGTCCAGAGAACTATGTTTATATTCAACTCTTTACAAAAACCACAGTTCTGATCTGCACACTCAGCTGCAGTTCTCCTCAATCTCCCACAAGCTGTGCACTTAGCTGTAGATCTGTGCACTCAGCTGCAGAACCTTTCTTACAAAAACCCTCTGCGCATTCAGCTGCAGAGTTCATCCATGCACACAGCTGGGAATAAACCTTCTTACAAAACCATAAGACAGCTCTTAGCTTTGCATTACATCAGCATCATAAGATAGTCGTCAAAGGCCTAACCTCACTTCTTTACATAAGTGCCTATTTATACAGTGCACTATTACAAAACCATGGACTTAAAACATGGGCACTCGAAAACCATAACCCTGGGTTTAAACCATGGGTCATTTACAAAAAGAGGGGCTTAGACCCCACCTCAACACCCCTAAGACAATTTTGAGTGGCAACTCCGCTTACAAGCTTCCACAAAAACTATGGATTTACCCAAATTAAGGACCGTTAAGGTCGGAGCCCCAACAGGCCCCTAAGACTCACTAGTGGCCCATCCCGGGACACTTTGCTGCTTGTTTGGTGGGAGAATCTTGTTGGAGAAGATAGTGAACTGATTGCTGAGGCTATGCATGATGTCGTCGGCTGCTTGCTCCTTCTCTTCGTAGTATTTATGCTGGTCATGGGGATCATTGGGCCTTCTACTCTATCAGCGACCCCATCACTCGAACTGCCTGTCGTTCATGTCTTATCGAACATTTGACCATCCACAACTTGGGGTCTTTAATAGACGGTACCCCTAGGAGTGCATGTCAATGTGCTTTTGCATAAGACAAACATATGCCTCCCTTCTGTTGAACCAGGAGGATACATCTCGGGATCTTCCAGAGTCTTTCCTCAGGACTTGTGCCTTTCTTCGTTCCACTTAGAGCGAACTTCTGCCTTAAATTTCTTCCTGGTCAAACATGTCTGCATAGGAGGATTGCTTAGAAGTTTCTGCAGACCTCTCTCCTTGAACTCTCGTAACAACTCCTGGACTTTACGATCATTCGACATGGTCTTAACTGAAGAAACTGTGGAATGCAAAATGTGCAAAGCTGGGTGTCTTCTTAAAGAATCTTGCAATCAAATCTGTCATAATTGTGCATCATAGATAGCAAATCTGACCGAATGGCGGTAGATCTCATCCACACACAGCTAGATTTCCTAAAATCTCATCATAACGGGCAATCAGTATAGTGCACGTGCCGGCACCGCCAAGTCTAATCTTCCCCAACGGTCACATTTTAAGCTGCAGCACAACTTAAGCTACGCCATAATATTTAACCTTTGACCCATCCTAGCACAGGCTCCAGGAGAACTTCGACCTTCGAACTTCGACAACTTAATTATAGTCTAGTACCCAATTTCAATTGTTCTTGGTACTTAGACTCTCCTTCCTGCTGTTACTTCTGATTAGGGGGTCCAAGCTTGTCCCTGTACTTCTTTAATCTACTTCCATTCACCATGGAGGGAAAAATTTCTCCATTCAATTTATCTAACTGGACTACTCCACCATCGGTAACTTCGTGAACTATGTATGGTCCTTTCCAATGGGTCTTGAGCTTTCCTGGGAACTTCATGAATTTACTGTCCTACAAGGTACAAGATCGCTAATCTGGAATTGCTTCTTCTTGATGTGCCTATCATGCCATGCTTTTTCTCTAGCTTTCTGCACTTGCTACTGGAAACCTGCAATGAATCTGTCTTCTTCTAGTTCTACTATCTGTGCCAGCCTTTTATTCAACATAGCTGGGTCATCCATCTCTGTGAAGGCAGATATTCTAAGGCTAGGAACAATGTACTGCATGGGCATAACTGCTTCTTGTCCATAAACCAGCCTAAAAGGTGTACGGCATGTCAACTTCTTACAAGTGGTTCTATAAGCCCATAATACTACTGGAATTCTAAGATCCCAATCATTTCTATTAACATTACAAACCTTTGTCAGAGCCTACTCAATAATCTTGTTAAAGGCTTCTATAGTTCCATTTGCTTGAGGATGGTAAGCAGTACTTTGCTGATGATATACCTGAAATTATTCAGTCAATGCTTCAATAGTCTTATTCATGAAGGGTGCTTCCTGATCACTCATAAGAATTCTAGGACACCCAAACCTTGACAAGATATTGTCGAATATGAACTTCGCAGCTGTAGCAGTGCTACAGTCCTTGACTTGTTGAGCTTCGTCCCAATGAGTAAGGTACTCAGTTGCTGTAATAATGTATCTTGCTCTAGATTTCTTTGCAGGAGGATTTATTGGTCCAACAAAATCAATAGCACAGTTGTCAAACTCCTATAAAGTTACCTGTGGAACTAGATGCATCTCATCCCTCCTAGATGGTTTTCCTATCCTCTGACAGACATCGCAGCTGTGGAAATACTCCCTGGCATCCTTATGAATTGTAGGCCACCACAATCCTACTGCTAGAATCTTCTGTGTTGTAGCTTTCCCTGCATAATGAACTCCTACTGCTCCAGAATGTGCCTCAGCCAAAATCAATGGCTTCTCATGCTCCAAGAAACATCTGCATAGTACTTCATCTGGTCCCATCTTGTATAGTTGTCCTGCTACCAAGGTAAAGTCAGCTTCCCTAACCACCAGCTGCTTCTTCTGCTGTGTTGTCATCTCAGAGGGTGCAAAACCTGTGGACAAGTACTGAACAATGTCCTAAAAATAGTCATCAACCATCTCGATGGCAAATAACTGGGCATCAGGAAGACCTTCGTCCAAGCTAATGGGCTCTTCCCCTGACTCGAGCCTCGACAAATGGTCAGGTCCTAAGTTAAGTCTTCCTGGCTTAACTATGATCTCAAAGTCATACTCCTGAAACAGAATTAGCCATCTGCATATCCTTCCACCTAACACAAGCTTGTTAACCAAATATTTCAAAGTAGAATGGGCAGTGAACATCTTAAAATGAGATCCTAACGGATAATGTCGAAACTTTTGCAAATCATAAACCATAGCTAGACCTTCTCGTTCTGTCGTAGTATAGTTCTTCTCTGCTGTGGATAATTTTCTACTTGCAAAAGCAATTGGGTGATCAATATTACCTTCACCTGACTGAGCCAATACTATACCCAGAGCAATGGAGGATGCATCAGCATGTACATGAAACTCCTTATTCCAGTCAGGGAATACTAGGATAGGGGCAGTTACCATCTTTTCTTTCAAAATATCCAAGATTTCCTGACACTTAGGTGTCCACTCAAACTTGATATCTTTCTTCAATTTCTTTTCCATAGGGGCTGTAATTTGAGCATATCCTTTGATAAATTTTTGGTAATATCCAGTATGACCAACCATGGTGCAAAGTTGCTTAACAGACTTTGAAGGTGGCAAATTCACAATAATGGCTATCTTCGCAGGATCCATCATTAATACTTGCTTACATACAATGTGACCTAACAGAATTCCAAATGGTGCACAAAAGATACACTTCTTCAGGTTTAACGAAACCTGATGTTGTCTATACTTGTCCAGCATAAGTCTTAAGCTGGCTATATGGTCTTTCAGTAACCCAAAGATTGTCCAATCATCAAAGTAAACTTCTAAGAATTTGTGTATAAATTCCTTAAATGTAGATATGACTACTCTGGAAAACATAGCAGGTGCTTTCTTCAATCCAAAGGGCATAACTGTATACTGAAAAGATCCCATTTCTGTTGCAAAGGTTGTTTTATGTCGATCCTCTGGAGCAATTCTGATCTGATGATAGCCTAAAAATCCATCAGTAAAAGAGTACACTTCTTGACCTCCGACATTGTCTAAAACTTCATCTGTAAAGGGGGTAGGGAACGGGTCATGTAAATAGGCATCGTTGAGCTTCCTCAAATCAACATAGATTCTGATTTCTCCCTTTCTCTTCTTTTCTTGTACCACCATAGGGCTGACCCACTCAGACTCTTCGAGAGGCTCAATGACTTCTGCAGCGAGCATCTTGTCTAGCTCCAACCTGACTTTTTCTTTGTACTTAGGGTTCAGCCTATATGGGCGCTGCTTTACAGGCTTCACATCAGGTTTCAAAGGTATCTTTATCACTCCTATATCACCAAGGATACCTTTCATTTCTGAGAACTTCATTGGAAATAAGTACTGATACTCATGAAGAAGTTCAATCACTTTGCTTACCATTTCTTCGTCCCAATAATCTCCAATAGTAGCATACTTAGGCATTTCTTCTGACCCAATGTTTACTTACCTTGTCTTTAAAGGCTGAGTCACTTCAGGTGCTTCGACTACTGGTCCATGTACTTCGCAGTGTCCTTCTGACTCAGGAATATTGATGTTGCATGGGTCCTCATCCTCGTCAATTGCAAGGTTATAACATTCTACTGCATTAGCTTCTTGTTCCTTCCAATCAGGTTGGTACTCAGCTATTTCTTTATCATCAAACACATTAGGATGGATCAACCTAATAGCTGTGTCCAAAGCAGGGAAAACCTCATTAATAGAAAATGTGAGCATAAAACTATCAACAAGACTATCCCAACTTACAGTACCATGGCGAAGCTTGACCTCTGCATACCAGTTCTTCGCTATAGGTTCCAGAGTGCGCACAAACCTATGTACCCATTCTTCACGAGGTACATGCTTCCATGCTTCATAACACTGCTCCAAATGTTCCTGAGGGCTATTCTAACCATTAAACCTGCTTTGCACCTCCTGAGGTTGATCCATGAATCTCAAGCGAAGAGACTTCTGAAAAGCTTCCCAACTGTGAATATAATTTTTATGGCCATTCCACCATCTAGCTGCTGTGGCTCTGAATGCTGAATCTAGAGTCTGCATTTTCTGTGAATCTGGTACTTGCTCTGAGAATTGTACAATAAATTCTCATGGATCTGTCAAGCCATCAAAGGTAGGTAAAATTCTTGTCTGTGTGCTAAGCCATCTGAGAGACTTGGTAATTCTTGCACACCGATGTCCATGTAGCTCATAGAGTCGATTCTGCCAATTCTATAGACCTTCATCTGATCAAACATGCAGGAGCTATCACACTGCCAATCCATTATACCTTTAGCAGTAGGGTCAACATAATCTTCTTCCTTAGTTGTGATGTTGTAGAGATGATCCAAAACATCCTGGTGTTCATCTTTGACTGGCTCTGTATACCTTTCTCCTTGAGAAGGATCCAATGGTACTATGACTCTCAAACCCTTCCCTTCAAAATTCATCTATCTCTTTTTAAGGTTGATGAATGCATCATTATTTATTTCCCACTCAATTCCTAGAAAGGCTAGATAGAGGTTGCTATCATCAATTATCTCAATGACTTCGAAGTCTGCTAAGGTACTGACTCCATCTATATCCACTGGTACACTAGGGAATCTTTCGAGGGGCACAATCCTCTGTTGATTGGCTAATCTCAACTGTATAGGGGACCATTCAAGGGTAGGTTTTCCCATTTGCTCCCATGTCTGTTTAGTTAAGATATTTACTTCTGATCCTAGATATAAAATGATATCATTCATGTCATACTCTGCTACCTGAGCATGCAATCTCATTTCTCTTCCAGTTCTTCTAACCCTACTAACAGTTTTTTCCTTACCAGATATTCACTAAGGTTCGCAACACTGAATAAATTTCTGTAATTCATTCAAAGCATTTTTATTTCTTAACAGCTTGATACAACTCTGTAGAAATGATGACAGTGTACTTACTTGATCCTATGAAACTTCTTGGGGTTGTGACTGTTGTCGATGCTGCTTCTTGGTTGCTACTAATGTTCCTGGATCAGCAAAGTCTTTTCTAGCTTCCAGAAAGGTTTCTTTTTCTCTTCCAACATCGAAGGCTGGAACTTTCTCTAGGGCCTTGCGGACCCAAGCATCGTCAGGCTGTTTCTCCTTACTCTGCACTTGTGTCATAGCTCCACTCCTTGTAACAACATTAATGGCTGGGACCGGTCTTTGTTCTACAGCAATCATCTGAACATTTTGACTAGGTTTTTTGTTTCTTTCTTGGATCTTAGCTATCATCTGTAGGAATTTATCAATGACATGATCGACTGCTCTGCAATATCGACATGTCGTAGTTGGGTTCTAACAGTCTCAAGCTAGATGTCCTGCCTGATTGCAGTTATAGCAAATAACCTGTCCTCGACCTCCTCCAGGCATACCATGACCATGACCTCTAAAACTACCTCGACCACCATGGTAACCATATCCGTCATTGCCTTGTGCATCAGGGTGGACCCTATAAGTATCATAGGTTCGCTCTCTCATGAGGTCAAAGCTGCGGCATTCATCTTCATTGTGGCCAACTGACTTACAAAACTTGCAGTAGGGATTTTTAGGTACTTGAACATATCTCTACAACAGATAGCAATCTTTAGGTCGATGCTGGCCAGTTGTTCGACAGATCTCGCAATATAGAACAGTAGGGTTCAGTGGGTTTCGTGCGCCAGTATTCAGATAGTTTCTTAACGCCGGACATTGTTCTTTGTCATGGCCTTATGTTCGACATCGTATACACCACACGTCTTTGTAGATAGATTTCCCCTTCTTCATGTCGCGAAGCTCTAAAGCAATTTCCACCAACTGCGCTTGTATTTGAGCTATGCCAAAATTATCTCCGACAGGAGCTGTTTCAAGCTTCATGGCAATCTCCAAAGCCTCTTGTTGATCAGCAACCTTCTGTTGCATGAGTGGAGTTCTGATGTGAGGTAATAATGCTGCAATGAACCATTCCTTATGTTGTTCTGGTCCAATCATGAAGCTAACTTGATCTAGTAGAAGTTTGAACCTCTGATCAAAGTCCCAAATTCATTCACCTTGTCTCTGCTGAATCTCTTTTAGTTCAGTTATGCACTGGGACTCTGATTTAGGATTCTTGAACTCTCTAAAAAGTGTTGTTTTAATGTCATCCAAGACATGGTTCTAAGTACTGGAAAACTTCATAAACCAATTCAAAGCTTGGTCTCTGAAAGAAGTAACAAGCTGCGCTCTTATTACATCTTGGTCCATAATGTTCTTAGCAGTCCACAGAGCTACGCGTAGAAACCAAAACTGTTCTATATCCTCTAATCCAGTTCCTTTAAAGACTGGTAATTTGATGTCATCATTCACATGGGCCATATTGGATCTAGGGGGGGAGGGAGGGGGAGGAGGAGGAGAACTTGCTGGGGTAGACTGACCTGCGACAGGAATACTCGGGCTAGGGTTACTTTTAGACTGCAACAGGTTCTCGGGGATAACAGGTCTTCACTGCGGGGTTATAGGAGGGTTTATAACAGAAGGGTTTTCTACGGACTCAGAGTCTTCTAGACTTAAAGGGGTATACTTAGTATTCTGGCTGAGGATATAGGATCCAAGATTTCTCTTGTATCTTTTGCAGCAATCCACTCTGCTTGTCGAAGTCACTTTCACTTCCAATCATAGGTTAGCAACAATAGATCTAACAATCTGATTCTATAAGCAATATGCATTTTTCAACCAATAGCATTTTAATATTCAAACTAAATGAATTCAAGTACTTACCCCTTGGTCCTTTGAAAAATTGTTGTTCAGCTTCGCTGAAGGAAGTACTTTTGTCGATGGCGAACTCTGTCACAAATGCTTCAAGGGTTTGCGCTGTCCAGAAATCAACAACTCGTGATACCTCATTTTTCACCCTTTTCAATATAGTAATTCTTGCTGGGGTCCAGTCAGGAAACTGATCTTCTTGGAAGTGCATCCTTCTCTCTGTCAACCTAGATAACCACTGATGCAATTCTATGTGGATACTACCAAAGAAAATTTCATAAACATCATAAAAGACGTACCTTTGCAAGAAGTCATCCGAGCTACGATGAGGATCCTTATTTTCTTGGTCTGCAAATTTAAAATAGGTATCTTCAATCCAGTCGCTGATTTCTTTTATGGAGGGTCTCCAGAACATAGCCCTCTAGGTACGATGTAGATCCCTCTTGAGAAGATACTGAGTTCAACCGGCAACGGAACCAATTTGTTGGGATTTAGGGCAGACCTGGGTTTTATACTCTTATCTTCGCACCAACAAAAGACCCACAGTGTTGGCCCTTTCAGCAACAACCTGCGAATAGGCTGCAATCTCACCTGAAACAGCTATGGGGTGCCGCAGAATCAGGTTTCTGCAAGCAGAAGAGGGATATTACTGTACCTTTAGCCTTAACAACAATATTTATTACAAAACAAGCTTTTAGCATTCACTTAATTAGCTTCACAGTTAGATAAGAACTTTTCTTGCTTAACCCTTAACTGGGAATTCACAGCGAAGTTAATCTTTAACCGTTATCTTTCTCTAGAATTCACCTACTTATCAAAAGCATAAAAAAAGCACAAACACAGAACCACCACAACACAAGATATATGTGGTTCACCCCCAGTGTAGGGGCTACGTCCATAGAACTGTGTTTATATTCAACTCTTTACAAAAACCACAGTTCTGATCTGCGCACTTAGCTGCAGATCTGCACACTCAGCTGCAGAATATTTCTTACAAAAATCCTCTGCACACTCAACTGCAGAGGTCATCCACGTACACAGCTGGGACTTAACCTTCTTACAAAACCCTAAGACAGCTCTTAGCTTCGCATTACATCAGCATCATAAGATAGTCGTCAAAGGCCTAACCTCACTTCTTTACATAAGTGCCTATTTATACAGTGCACTATTACAAAACCATGGACTTAAACCATGGGCACCCAAAAACCATAACCCTGGGTTTAAACCATGGGTCATTTACAAAAAGAGGGGCGTCGACCCCACCCCGACACCCCTAAGACTATTTTGAGTCGCAAATCCACTTACAAGCTTCCACAAAAACCGCAGAGTTACCCAAATTAAGGACCGTTAAGGTCGGAGCCCCAACAGATGGAAATCAAACCATGTCGAAATGACAAAGCCTATTCACACAGTGCTTAAAATTGAAACAACCGGCAAGAAGGAAGCTGACCGAATGACTGCAGCCGACTTCCCTGCCACATTATCCCAGTTTAAAGAAGGAAGTCGACCAATCAATGAAGCCAAAGCACCTGAATGGCTAGATGCTAAAGTCAAAACTAGAGAGTTTGACATCTCAAATGATGACCGACCAAAAATGGCAAAGATTGGAGACTACTAGAGTGAAGAGCAGACAACAAAAATAGTGAACTTATTAAAATAGTTCCAGTATGTATTTTCCAGAGATTATAAAGATCTCAAAGGTTTAGTCCACAAAATGGGTGAAATGAAAATTGACACTAGACCTAATGTTCGACCTGTGAAGAAAAGACCATATAAGCTAGCTCATAAATATAAAGAGATAGTCAAAAAGGAGATTTATAACATGCTTGCAGCAGGCATCATCTACCCTATTGACCAATCAGAATGGGCAAGCCCAATGGTTGTTCAACCTAAGGAACATGATCTAACCAAACTAAGAATTTGTGTCGATTTTAGGGAGCTAAATAAAGTGACACTAACTGACCCATTTCCAACTCCTTCTGCAGATGAAATCTTAAATGAAGTTGCAGGACATGAATGCTACTCATTTACAGATGGATTCTTAGGTTATAACCAAGTACCAATAGCTAAAGAAGATCAGAAAAAGACAACATTTGTATGTGAATTCATCACATTTGCTTACAAGGTTATGCCTTTTGGATTAAAGAATGCACCTGCAGTATTCTCTAGAATTGTGGTCAAAACATTCCAATAATATATTTACAAAACCATGGCAGTATACTTTGATGATTAGACAATATACTCCATGTTAAAAGATCATTGCAAGTGGCTAAGGCTTATGTTAGAAAGATGTCGACAAATCCAGTTAGCTTTAAACATTAGGAAGTGCATATTTGTGACCCCCATAGGGATATTGTTAAGACACATTTTCTGTAAGGAAGGTATTAAGGTAGACTTTGCAAAAATCAAAATTATCCTCGACTTAAAACCACCAGTGAACTCAAAACAAGTCAGAGTGTTACTAGGTCATACAGGCTATTATAGAAAATTCATACGATACTACTCAGATATGACCTATGCACTAGAAGAACTATTAAGGGAAGATAAAGAGTTCGATTGGACAAAGGAATGCCAGTTATCATTTGAAAAACTAAAAACAAAGCTAGTCGAAGCACCAATCCTAAGGTTCCCAAACTGGTCGACTAAATTCCATTTCCACATCGACGCATCAAGTCTAACAATAGGAGCAATCCTAACTCGGCCAGGAGATGATGGAATGGATTATCCTATAGTTTACAGTAGCAGAAAAATAAACAAAGCTGAAATAAATTACTCGATGACAAAAAGAGAATCATTAGGAATGGTCTTTGCACTACAAAAATATCGACACTATCTCCTAGCTAATCCATTTATCTTTTACACTGATCATCAGGCATTAAAATACCTTGTGAATAAGCCTCTACACCATGGAAGAATTTGTCAATGGCTAATTCTATTCCAAGAATTTGAATTCAAAGTTGTTGCTAGACCAGGTAAGTTAAATGTCGATCCCAACCATTTATCTCGAATCAACACTGGAGAGGAACCGACAGGAGTCAAAGACGACTTACTAGATGCACATCTATTTCAGATAAAAGCATTCTCGACAAAGTTAGAGGAAATAGCTCAGTTTTTAGAAGATGGACAAGCACCAGAAGGCATGAGTACAAAGAAGAAACAGATCTTAGCTATGAAGGCTGCACCATACAGTCTTATAAATGGATTCCTATACAAAATGGGTTTAGACGACATCCTCAGAAGGTGTGTACTGGAACATGAAAGGAACAACATTATGCATGAAGCACATTACGAACCTGCAGAAGGACATTTCCAAGCAGACACAACTGCAAATAAAATCCAACAATCAAGGTTATGGTGGCCAACACTTCACAAAGATTGCAAAAATTTTGTAAGCCAATGTGACAAATGCCAACGACTAGGTCGACCCCTGCCTAGCACAGAAATTCCTTTGATATCAATAAACCCAAGTTTTACATTTGAAATTTGGGCCATAGACTTCATAGGACCATTTCCTATACCAGCAAAAAGAATAGGTGCAAGGTACATAATAACTGCAGTCGAATATGTAACCAAATGGGCAGAGGCAGAACCAGTCGACACATGTTCCAGTGAGATAGCTGCTAAGTTTATCTATGAGAATATCATCACCAGATTTGGATGTCCTCTAACCCTAATTAGCGACCAAGGAACACACTTTATTAATAGAACAATCAAAACCCTAATCGACCAGTTCCAAATCGACCACCGTCGGAGTACAGCATACCATCCTCAGTCAAATGGAGCAATTGAAGCATTTAATAAAACATTAACAAAAGGACTAACCAAAATATGTAATGATGATAAAGACAACTGGGATGAGAAGATACCTGTAGTACTATGGGCACATAGAACAGCATACAAACAATCAACTGACCAAACCCCCTTTCGACTAGTTTATGGACAAGAAGCAGTAGTTCCACTACACTTCTGACAATAGACACCTATTATTGTAGAAATCTTACATGTCGATGTTGAACAAGGAATAAAGGACCAACTATTACAATTGAGTAAACTTGAAGAACACCGACTAATCACGATACAACATCAAGAAATCTAGAAACAACAACAAAAGGCATGGCACGACAAAAACATCAATAATAAAAATCTGTCGGTAGGAGACCTTGCTTTATTATACAATAGTTGAGTAAAAGGAAAACCTAAAAAGTTACATACATAATGGATGGGTCCCTATGTTGTCGAATAGAAACATACCAATGGATCAGTCAGACTAAGGACATTACAAGGCATAGTATTTCGAAAAATCGTTAATCAAGCCCGACTAAAACGCTACAGAAACTAAAACAAACACATCAAAAAAAATCATATAACGACCATAACGGTTAAATAAAAGCCATAAAAATCTAAAAATCCAAAAAAAACAAAATAATACCATACACGCACAAAACTATGACAAGAAACAACCATTTTCACCATCGACATCATGCCCATCGACATAACGCCATCGACCATTTTCATAACCAACATCCACTGACAACCTTGATAGTCCCATCGTGCATTCATAACCTTGAGCACCGAAACCAATTCGCCATTAACACACACTCAAGTATTCCAGCTGGAACATCATGTCTGCCATTAATACACCTATCGACGAGAAAATCCAATGCGTCCCCTATAAATACTGACCCACCAAAGGATCATTCACCGCAATTGAAACAGAGAGAGCATTAGAGCAACCAGACGACTGAAAAGCAAAATACCCTTAGTTAAACCGACCACCAAACCAACAAGATGGCACCAAAACAGACCAGAGCCTTAGCCAAGGCCAAAGATTTATAGACTACAAAAACACCATTATTCAGGAGACTAAAGAACATCAAGAATGCTAAGGTGCAAGAGGGCTCATGGAAAAAACTATGGGCCTAGATAAAAGAGTGGGCTTATGTCGACAAGAATCCTACCCAAGATGCAGAGAAAATAGAACATAGTTCCATTGTAAACTATGTCAATGTGCCGCTCATGGCTAGCTTTAGTGACACAAAAGAAACAGCAGTCACGTTTGTTATAAGTCGGTACCACAACGATTGATTTTACTTCGACCAACTGGTCGACATCTCGGGAGAAGTCATTTCCAAGATGGTAGGGTTATAAAACAAAGGAGACTTAGTACCAGTCAGTATAAAAGAAGGACCGGTCGAAGAACTAACAGGGTCACCATCGGGCAAAAATTTGAAAGGGTTAATGATTAGTCAAATAACAGCCCGAATGCCACATATTGTGGCCAAAATAATAGCTATAACACTCACCATGGCAGGTCATGGAAGTGACCTCAAACTAGATATGTTAGAAGCAGTCGACACCATTGCGAATAATGGAAAGATATACAGATGGGCCAAATATGTCGCTGACATGATTAAAACCATCTATGAGAAATGCCAAGAGACGGGAGGAATTATCAGGTTTACATCCCTTATCCTATGGATAGTAATGTTCTATATTTTCCCTGAAGGAAATAAAAATTTTCAAGAACTAACAAAATTCCATATGTGGAGATTCAAACCCTTCTCCCAGAAAGGAACAATGACGGAACTTGCAAATGGAAAAGTGCTGTTGGAAAATTGGCTCCAGTAGCTCAAAGTCCACACGACCAGATGGAGGGTGCCTCAAAAAATCCGACGAAGTCTACCCAAAAAGTCCCACATTCAGTTAGATCTCGACCATACTGCGGTGTGGTACATGCATGGCACCAAATCAAATACAAAGGCCCTCGACTATTACCCGTCGGTCGAATAGATCTTTTGGGATATGTCTCGACAAGCTGGAACAAAAGTACAAATACCAGCGAAGGAAAAGGAAACTGACTTCTCGATAGAGGAGCCATTGACAGACCAAGAAAAGGAAGAGGATTATGAGCTTAACCTCTACATTAGTACCTTCTTGTTGAAGGAGACACAGGTCGAAAGCACTGGTCGACTACAAATCGTAATCAAACCTCTCACGGCACATAGAGAAGAAGCAGAAGAAATACGTGCAGACTAGCAGGTAACCAATCCGGCTGCAGAAAGTCTCATCCCGACTAAGGAGCCAAGGGAAGAGCCAAAAGCTGAAAACCCAGAATATGCTATCACTAAAGAAATTATCACCAAATTTTCAAAGGAGATAGCAGCTGCAAGAAAGAGGAAAAGAATACAACAACAGCCACAAGGGAAAGGTAAGCGCAAGCTTATCATTGCAGAATCATCAGACGATGAGGAAGAACTGGCAGCTACGGCCATTGACATAATACAAGATTCCCTAGTAAACAAAGTTCTGGTAGAAACCCAATTCTATAGATTTGTTGAGGCAGGGGCACAACAAGGCCGACCAAAGAAAGCGAAGATCACACACACTTCGACGCCTGAAACTATCATAGATCTTGTGTCTACACCCCTACCTCCACCTCCGACAAAAATCACAAAAGAGATCATACCAGAACAGCGTTCAATAAGTCCACTCAACTTATGTAAGAGTGCTATGTCAGACACTGTGAAGGCAAAGTTTGACCGGGATAGGGACCTGCAGGCATACATTGAAAAACTTTCTGAGATATTCACCATAGTCCAGAAACTCTCCACCAAATCTCCTTTGTTCAAAGTTGGTGGATCCCGACAGCCTGGCCAAATACTTCAGGGGCTAAAAACTTTTGCAACTGTGACTTCGAACTTCAAGAGAAATCTTGACAAAGAAGCCAAAGTTGTCACACGTTGGACCACAACTATCACTTTGACTGAACCTGAACCCCATCCACCAGCCCCTGCACCGACCGGGGGGGAGGAAGAAGAAAATTAGGAGGACATAAACCGAGAAATCAACCAAATGTTCTTCGACATAGATTCGCCCCCTTACACTGAAAATCCACCACTCGACCACATTTTCGCCAACCCAATCACACTCGACCATTCACCAACCCCATCACCACCACCACCACCACCCGACTCAGAACCCCTAATCCAACCAGCTGCACTAGAACCAACCCCACCGCAACCATCAGTACCAACTACATCCACTTCTGGACCACCTACATTCGAACAACTAGAGGCAGCAATCATCCCACCACCCCAAATAGAAATACCATCAACCACTGCTGCACAGCAAACAGAAAATCCAAACTTGACTTTTGCAGGTACACAGGTGTCGAAGCATAGAAGCACAAAAAGAAGAAAAAGAATAAGGACCATCATGGACAGCCAGCAATGGTCCACATCAATCTAGTTGGGTCGACCACCGTAGTTAATGCAACCAATCTGAGAGATCCAGAGCTAGAACAACTACTGGAAGCATTAGCAGTCGAAGCAAAGACAAGGAACCAGCACAGACGTAAGGAAAAAGAACAAGTGTAGGGACCTGGTCCAGTCTGTGATACCAGGACCAATAGAGGTCGACACAAAAAAACTGCTAGAAAGATCTTATCAACTGTTTGAAAGTGTGGTGTCGGCGTTCCAAGCATAGGTTCAGGAAACAAAAGAAGAGCAAAAAGAAGAAACTATCTGCCTATTGATGGCACAACACACAGCCTTTTTCGAAGCTTACAAAGTGTTGCAAGATCACATGGAGGAGTCTATAATCACAGAAGAAGTACTGAGAGACTAGCCTGCTTACTATGGGCAAGTCTATCAGCACACCAGACAGACCCGACAAGGGATCCAAGCTTTTGAGAAGAGGAAAACCATTGACGAAGCACTCAAAAGCACAATTGAGGATCAAATAGTGCTTGAGACAACTAAAATCTAGAAGCTTGAGAGAGAAGCACATCAGTGGGTGCATCAAGCCATTCCCAACTTTGAAAAAGTAGACATCATCTGCCCACAGATGAAACGACTTAGAGAGACAACAGAAGAAAAGGACCAGTTTATGGATCCCGACATGGAGAGAATAGTTGAAATCTCTATTCCAAAGAAAATGTTGATCTTATCAAGTTTGACTACACTCACCATCGACATATAGAAAATATTGTAGAGTTGGACAGATTTCCAACATCACCTAGCAGTGACAGCTCTAGCAATTGTCAAAGTCTACATACAGAAAAGACCAACCATCAGACTTCACAGCCCATAAAGATCAAGCACAAAATAATGACTACTTAGAAATTTTGGTACCTCCCTATTTCTTCAGGATGAAGAAATGTTTTGTTCGTGGGGGAGATGTTGGAGGAGCAAGTCGGTATGCTGACTTGAACAATAGCCGACTTAGTCGATCGGCCGACTTAGTCGATCTGCCAACTAAGTCGGTCAGCTGACTAACTAGAGATTAGGTTGGACACCTAAAAGTCGTGTCGATTCACTGAACTGACAGGTAGTTATTTTGTAACTGTTTTGTAATCATATATATTAGGCTATTGAGCCAGATGAGAACTCAGTTCAGTTCTCTATATTGTATGGACCCTCTTATGCTAATATAATCTGATATTCTATCTATCTATTCTTATCTCTTGTCTCTGTTATGTATGTATGTTTTAGTATGTATTATTGGTAACCTTATGTGATCAGTGAGATTACAACAATTATTCAAAGTTTTGTCTACCTCATTGAGCCTTATGCTGGCTTCCCTAACTTTGATTATCAGCTATTTAGCCCAATCTTGTCTCTTGTCTAGCCACGCAGAGCCATCTTATACATCCTTTGTAGCTTGATTCCCCTTTTTATTGGGAGGGGACTTTCCCCCGAGTGTCGTAATCCTACACATGTGTCCTTTCATTGATCATAGGTATGTTCCGCTGCTTGGAACTAGTTTGTTTTCCCATTGACACTCGTATCCTCCTAGTCTGTAACTATAAAGCACTTTTATTCTTTTTCAAGCTTTTATTCTTTGTGCTTTTATTCTGGACTACTATGTTCGACCTCAACACCTCTATTCACATAGTAGGACATGTACTCGTAGCGGATTGTGTCGAAGACCTTCCAAATTGGTGGCATTTCATATATGTTACCTCCTTGATCGTGCCAGTGTTCATGAGATTTCAGCTCTCGTGACTTGATTCCAGTGTATGTTAGATATTTCCAGCTAGTATGGAGATCTTGATCCATTATATATCTTCAGCCTTCATGGAGATCATGATCCTTTGTATATCTTCATCATGGAGATTCTGATCTAGCGATATTGTACGTGGTGATGATTACACATGTCATATTTTGTATCATGCCTATTCATGGCCATTGTACTCTTATGTATCCAAGACTGCTATATATACTTGTAGTTATGTGCATAGTTTCATCATTGTATTATACTATTGGATGGCTGGTTCTTCCACCTAGTTCTTCATCACTCCACTTCTGGGATGGACTTATAATGTATTTTGGCCATCGTATGACCCCTCTGACCTCACACATTAGGGGGCATCTGTTACAGCTGATTTTACCACACATGGTGGATCACACCTTTATGGCCTTCCCTATCCCTCCGCAGAATCTTTAGACCCCATGGACCATTTTGGTACCTTTGATGTTTCCAATATCATCCCTAAAAACATGCATTATTTTCTATATGCAAATTTTAAACCTATTCTCACGTATATACGTGGATTTGACCCTTAAACCTACATACATCGAGATGTGTGCAAAAGGACAAATAGTTTTAAAGGGACTTTATGTTGTATAATTCCAGTATAATATGTTCTCAATTCTTCATAAAATCATGCAAAAACATCAACATGTTCCTTTAACAATTTTATGTACATGTTTCTTTGTTCAACTGTAAGTGCTTTCGAAATTTTAACCATTCTAAGATGTTCTGCAGAGCCAATGTTACAATCTACCACACTCTCTTCCGAGGACTGTACAACAAGTTTTAAGAGTGTATCATCTTTTGTAAATATCCTTTCCAAAGGTACCAAACCTTTTGGGATGAAATTGCTCTTTAATTAAATGATTTTGTTTCCAACTATTTCATTTTCAGCAATCTCTTCCACCTCTCCATCCCCTTCATCTTCCTCTTGATCAATCTGGCAATTAGAAAACTCATGTGTAAGCTCTAAAAACCTTTTAACCTCAATGTCATCTTCAAACACTCTCCACTGCTTTACATTATCAGGTATAGATGGTTTGTACCTAACTTCAATGGGATACCTCAACTGTGTAGTTTTGGGGATTCTAAAGTGTGTAGCATCCAAGGCCAATGAATCTGCAGTCTGATTATGGTCTCTTGGAATATAGGTAATGTTAAAAGCTACAAAATAATTCTCAATCATGTCCCATACCTCATTTCGATATACTTTCAGTAAACCCTGCTTCACTTGATAATTGTTCTTCACCTACTAAACAACTAATTCGGAGTTGCCAAATGTAGAAATCCGCTGAATACCCAAATCGTTGGCAGCTTTTAATCCTAACAGCACAGCTTCATATTCAGTAGTATTGTTTGTAGTAATAAATTCTAATTTATACATCAGCTTTACTATTTCACCTCCTGGGGATATAAGAAGAACCCCTGCTCCAGCACCTTCTTTGCAAGAAGATCCATCAAAGTATAATTGCCACAGCTTATCCTCCTGTTCTCTACTACATTTTACTGGTTGTTCCCTTTCATCCTGTAACAAACCGGTAGTATTGTCTTCATCACTAAAATGTAACATGCAAGTACTTAGGTCTTTATCAATAGCATACAGTGGATGGTTGGTAGGGTTCTTGTCATCTGTTACAATATAGGGAAATTGAAGCTCTATGTACAACCTTTTGTTTTCTCCTCCAAACACAGGAATAGTAGCATATGATAAATCCATTTGTAAGGTTCCACAGACTTTCTTTGCCCAAGACCTAGAGAGAAGTAACCCAAATTTAGGTGTAATATCAGCTACCACTACATCCATGGTCACACTTTTCATGGGTAATTGAGCCAAACTGACAACCATGTCCTTTATTACCCCTAAACACTTCACTGCTCGGGAATCAAATGCATACAGATCATGATAGGGTTTGGTGATACTCAGACCTAAATCCTCCATAACAACCTTTGGCATTAAATTGTGTGATGCTCCCGAATCTAACAAACAATTATGTATCATTTGTTCATGAACTCTCATAGTAATGTAGAATGGGGGTGAAGCACCTGCTTCATTTTCAGTCTTTTCATCCAAGGCTGATCCAATGAAAATCCTAGGATTTTCTTCTTGCAAATTCACCGTATCATAAATAGGCTGATTGCTTGTTGAATTAATCATCTTAAGAAATGATTCTTTATATGAAGGGTTTTTCATTAATTTAGCTAAAGGTACAGGAATCTTTAACTTGCCTAATTCATTTTCCAGGCTGAAATTCTGCACAGTTTTATTTACCTCTTCAACCTCCATGTTCTTCTTTTGTTTTTCTGAAACTTGTCTTTTGTCTGTCACAGGATCAGATGGCTGCGTAGCAGGGACAGCTACCTTATTCTTCAGGCTTTGTACTACTTGTTTTGGACCTGACCTTAGATTCACAGTCTTCTTGAGTTCATTTTGACAGACATCAGCAGTTACAACAGTCATTTTCAGACCTAAATCATCCTCTGTTTCGAACATATCAGCATCATAGCATTCTACATTTAGAAATTCCTCCTTAGTGACAAAACCCCCAGACAAACTTTCTCCAAAATCGTTCATATCCTAATTAGTGTCTTCAAATATCACTTCATCATCAACCTCTTCTTCATCAGTAACATTGTTCTAAAGAGGTGTTGGTACTCTTTGGTCTTCAATTTCTCTCCTTTCCCACTGGATATCATTATTTATTCGTTCTCAAGGCATGAAACGGGGAGCAAATTGTCTTATGAATTGGTTCTGATTGTTAGGGTTTCTGTCACCTTCTGGAATAGGCTTGCTGGAATTTTTTTCTAGCTCTAATTTGTTTAATTTTTCAGTCAAAATCTTCACCAACTTAGTCATCTCATCAATTTTCCCTTCTGTAGAATGAGAAGCTGAACTTCCTGGAGCTACTTCTTTCTTTCCTTTCCTGTCATAGATTTATTGAGTTGTTTCCTTCTTCAATCTATTGGAAGCCAATATGTTAGATTCTACCTCCAATGCTGCATCCTGCATATTCAGTAAAGAAATAGGTCCCCTTTCTCTTAGTAGTAAGGAAAATTCATGGTTGAAAGCATTTGCATATGTAATTTTTGCAAATCTTTCTGTAGGCTTTATTTCTGCAGGAATTCTACTATACATTTTGTTAAACCTCTTTGAAAAATCTGCAATAGTTTCATCCTTTTTCCTCCTAAGGGCTCCAAACTCAGTTATGTAGTATGTATGGTCTTTGGTGTCACCCCATTGTCTCATGAAGAGATCATGAAGCTCTTCAATGATAGTGATAGAGTTAGCAAGCAAATCCCTAAACCATTTCCTGACATCTCCATTAAGGCTCTGCACAAATATTCTCATCCATACGTCCTTGGCTTCAATGTTTTGGTTATCAGCATAGCTAAGGAAATCTTCCTTGTGTTCTTCAGCTGTAGTTTCCCCCTGTCCATTAAACCTAGGCAGATATTTCTGATAGTCACCTCCAGGTAGTGCATTTAAAGGATGAGGCAAAACCAATGGTGCATATCTGGCTGCAACCATTCGGTCCATCATGTCTATAGGCTGATTTTGGGCTACCATTTTAAGGCTGAATGACTTTGGTGATGAAGAGGTTTGACTGGAACTTGGCTGAAAGGGGTTTTCACCTACTTTCAACTGAAAAAGAGGTATCTTACCAGGGGGGACTGTTTTAGCTTTTCAGAAAGATTGAGGATTAGTAAAAACTTGGAATTTACTGTCAGGAATTATAGGCTTTAACCAAGGTGAAGTTTCTTCTTCTTTTCTCAACACAGATGAAGGTGATGAGCCATCCAACTGGTCAGGGTCACATAGGGATGGTAATGACTGAGACCTTCTAATATTCCTTGCTGTCTTCAATACCTGTTCAGGATCTGTAACACCCAACTCCAATAGTGAAATAGGTCTGTTTCTAGTTCCAACTCCCCTAGTAGCCATTGTGACAAACTGGTGAAAAGTAGTCTTAAAGATGTGCTAGTTTAAGTTCACCTCTTAAAACCAGTAAAATGATAAGCATCCCAGGGAAAAATCTGTTTTCAACTTCGTTCCCTGGCAGCGCCGCCAAAGATGTTTGTGCCAGAAATTCTTTCCATACTACAAAGAAACAAGCCAACACAATCTCAAATATTCAATCAAACAAAACTAGGTTTTTAGGATTTTTGAAAGGTTTTTCTGGTTGTGAAGTTTGGTGACAAGAGGGAATACATTCATAACCCAAATAGGGACTAAATCACAAGTAAAGAAGAACTAAGATGCATAATATAATAACCAAGTATCCAACAGAACATGACATTGAAGTTCATCCACAACTGACAAGCACTACAAGCATAAAAACTATAAACTAGCAATGAAATTATCAATTGTGTAGCTAAACAAGCCAGAAATGAAGCCAAAGAACAGACTGAAGGGTAAAGTGGAGCATATTTTCATAATCAGTTCATCAAATAAACATGAGATTCAAGTACTTAGCTTATCAACAAGTCAGGAGACCTCCTCTAGCCAGCCAAAAGTTGAAACCTTTGTTCTATTTGTGACCTTCCTAAATACTTGTCTTTCAAAATTCAGTTAGAGTCTAAACCCTAATTGTTTTTAGCCTACTCATCGATAGGATATTGTCAAAATAAAATACTCTTCAAAAATAAAAAGCAACTGTTTTTGCTAACAATGGTCATAGGTCTTTAGCAGCTTCTGCTAATAGAGCTATCCCCTCTAAGGCTTGGTCCTTTCTCCTAGCTTTCTGCTGCTCAGCTTCCATCTCTGTCATTCTTCTTCTAAGCTCCTTATTCTATTGTTGTAGATTTCGGATAGTCTGTTTTAATCCTGCAAACTATAAATCTATACTTCTTTTCCTTTTTAAGGCCTCTTTGGAGACTGCAATGAGTTCTTGGTAGTGATCATTCACCTCTCCTAGGTCTTCCCTGAGTATTTTATTAGCTGTAATCAAACCATCATTTGTTTCTTGCATATACTCTATTTGATGTTTATACTGCTTGATGGTTCTTTGCAAATTTTCCTTCTCTTAATCAAATGCCTTGCTTCTTGTTGTACTTTGTAGCTCATTAGGCAGCCATGGGATGTTCATCTTTCTAAATATTACCTCATCCTCGGGCAACAGCTCTATGGAAATATCATGAACACTTGGGTTTTCTTGATTATCTATTTCAGCGGGAGCATTTTCATCCATCAACAACTTGTTTTCTGAATAAGAAATCTCTGTTTCATCTTTTTGTTGTTCCTTCAACAGTTTACCTCGTATTTCCAAAAGCACAGCAGACAATTTAGTCTCAGTGAGGCTAGATTCTTCTTTTGTCTTTAATGGTTTTTTCCCTTTGCTGTCACCCTTGCTAGACTCGAGCTTTTCATTTGAGGAAGAAGTGTCAATCATAGTTATCCCTTATGTATTCAACTTAGGTTTAATAACTTCTTCATGTTTAGCCTCAATTTGTTTTCGGGTCTAGTTTTGGGTCTCCATCCTGGAGCAAACTCTCCTACCATCTTTAAACTTTTTCCTTGATGCATGATAGAGGCAAATTATTTAACTTTAATCTTCTTTCTCTTTGGTATTACTGTCTTATCCTCCTGAGTGTAGAACTCCCTTTGTGTGCCAACCCTAGTCTTAGCACTGACAGTCAACTCATCTCCTTCCAACAAGTATGCTTGATCTTCAGACAAGATGGTAATTAGACTTTGTTGTTGGACCTTAGTATTTTCTTCATCTCCTGAAACCTTTTCTGTAAAAACAATTTTTTCACCAATGAGTGTTTCTGCTAGTGCTTCATTTTGAACAAACTGGGTTTCCTTGTGAATAAACAACAAATTTTTGTTCTCACTATCAACTGGAGGCTGCTGAGATTCACAATCTCCTTTTGAAGGTTTTGCCACTTCCTCTAATTTGACACATTTTTCTTCTTCAGCCTTCACTTTTTGTCTTAATTTTCTAATTAGGGTTTGTCCCTTATCAACCTACTTTCTGGTAGGCTGTCCTTCCTGGTTATTTTGGAACCCAGACCAAAAGAGAAAGTAGTCCCAAGCCTTTCCTTCTTTCTGCAGAACACTGCTGATAATAAGCTTGATCAATCCATGGTGAAAGATGGACTGTGCAGTGTGGTCCTGATGTTCTTTGATCCTGCTGGACATTTTCTGCAAGCGTTTTAATAGGAAGAAAGGTAGGTTCATCCTTGATTCACCACTAAGGTGTTGAAGGAACCTGAAATGATACTTGAAGACAAAAGCATACCTTCCTTCACATGTAATGTAGCTTTGTAGAACCTTGATAGGATCTACCCATTCAGCTCTAAAATTATGGATGGGCACTCCCTTGCCCCAATATGGAACAATGCCAGGCAATAGATACCGTTGGGCATTGAAGGTAAATGGCACCTTTTTGAACCAAAGTTCTCCTTCATTCTTAACCCCTGTTGCTTCAACCACCAAATCTAATAATGGTTAATTTGAACTTCAGAGTATCAAATGATACTATATCTTTGTTATAATATTGAGCAAATTTGTGAGAGACTTCAGTATTATATCCATCAATCTTTTTAAATAATTTCAACCATCCCGCATTCTCAAAGAGTTCAGCACATCCTGGAAATTTGTCTATCCAATTCAGCTCAGTGGGCTCAGCCCTGTTGGTCTTCCCACTCTTCTTCATCTGCTCTCCCAAGGCTTAATGATGCTTCTGTGTGATTTTTAGAACCTGTCAATGACTTCATAGCCTATTTTCCTCAATTTTTCATAGTTTTGGCAATCAATTCTTCCTTGAACTCTCACTGGTTGATTGTCCTCGATTCAAAACAATCTATTCTATTATCAATTCAGGGAATGTTTTGTGCCAAACTTGGATAATTTAGGTCAAACAGAGCACCAAAGGTCTTTAACGGGTCTGTTGCTGAACTTTACTAACATCAAATGCTACTTATTTAGACCTTTTTGGACTGATATCTCACCGTTGAGAGTTTGTTGAATACATGAATTTACGTTTTCCTTTAACAATTTAACATTATAAGGCTTAACAGAAAAAGAAAAAAAAAACCCAATTTAATAGTCCATGACCAAGGTCATGCGGGATACCTCACTCCCAGCTTACTGCAGGTGTTAAAAATTGATTCTTGGACTAGCTAAATGTCGAATTGAACGCTCCAGGTGTCTTCAAGTATTCAGCTCACCTCCAACTGTCACGCTACGAAACCCTAATTTCCTTCTTCAACTACCAATTCAGATTCTTTAGCAATGTGTCTTCATTCCACCATCTCCACCAGCTTCGTAATGCTTAATTTTAGAACCTCTTTCCCGTCAATCTTGCCTCATTCCACTGTCTGTCATGATTTTCCATGCCTTTACTTCTAACTGCCACGATCTCCCTCACGTCATAGCCAACACTTGTTTACATGATTATCCTTATGAAACACGTATCAAAACTGCTTATTCATGTGATTAGTCATCCCAGGAACGAAATCATTGGAGAATTCGGTGTAAAAATGGTAAATTTAGCACCCGCAACTTTGTTGTAGCGCGCCAGTGTATTTTTACCGTTGCACTACAAGAAAGTTCAAAAATCAAATTTTGTGTTGTTTGACCACTAATTCAACTTTAAATTAGGTTTATATGACTAAACCTTTGATCTTAGTGCTTATTCATGAAACTATTAATCAACATATACCCTATAGAACCCTTCAGGACATAAGAAAAACAAAAATAATGAAAACCAAATGGCATAAACTCATAATTTCACTCTAAACCAAAATTTCCTAGGAGTAAGAAAATGAGCAAGCTTCAAAAAAAAAGCACAAGCAAAATATAAGACTGAAGAAAACAAATTCATGACTTAACAATATCCAAGTCTTGCAAACCAAAGAAGGAATATTTCTTTCCCAGTATAAGTATGCTTGCGACCTTCTTCGTCGCTTTCACATGGAAGATTGTAAACCAACCCCTTCTCCCTTCCAGTCTGGAGTCAAACGTTTTGCCACTTGTACTTCACCTGAAGTAGATGCCACCTTGTATCTTCAACTTGTTGGTAGTCTCATATACTTGAATCATTCTTGTCCCAACCTTTCCTTTTCCATTGGTCGTGTTGCCCGTTATATGCAAAGACCTCATGAAAGTCACTAGAAAGCAACAAAAACAATACTTCGATATATTCGAGGTACAATTTAGTTTGGGATTCATTACAGTATAGGGGGAAAACCTTTGTTGGTTGGTTTCATTGATTCAGATTAGGTACGCGATCCTGATGATCGAAAGTCTACTGCAGGTTATGTTTTCAGTCTAAGATCTGGACCTATCACTTGGGCTTGTAAGAAACAACAAGCTCTTTCTCTTTCTTCAGCAGAAGCATAATATCGAGCCGCAGTTAATGCCAGTGTGGAAGTTTTATGGCTTCGATAGATCCTTTTAGAGTTTGGATTCAAGTAGCAACAGCCTACTCAAATTTGGTACGACAATCAAAGTTCCATCAAGCTTTCCAAAGATCCAATTCTACATCAACACAGCAAACACATTGAGATACACATGCACTTCATCAGAAATCTTGAACATGATCATGTTCTTGAAGTGCTCTATTGCCCTACAGATGATCAAGTTGCAGAAATCTTCACCAAGTCTCTTACAGAAGTGAAGTTTTCTAAACTTCGATCTATGTTAGGAGTTTAGTAATATGTCATTAAGGGGGGATAGGCTCTAATGCCTCCTTCCTTCTCCTAATAGTGTCACTTTTGTAAATCCTTTAATCCTATCCCAAGTTGTTCTTAAGGGGGGATGTTAGGATATTTAGACACTTAGGAGTTAGTTAAGATCAACTTGTGCAATATATCCATTAGGTAAAGTGTGTTTCTTTAGTATGCATTAGTTTGCATTTGTAAATATTCTAATAGAATGGTCACGATATGTTATAGACATAGAGTGATTTGACGGTTCAACTTCTCTTAGATCATACCTACCCTTGATCCGTGGCTTAACACCTGATTGGTCCATGATCTCTATTTAAAGAGCATGGAGGGTCCTTGGCTGGTTGATCGATTATGAGAATCTCATTTGTAAATTTCTTTCTTTTGCATAATAAATTGCTCCAAGTAGCTATTTGGCTGGGTCCATGGACTATTTATCTCTCGAGGGTTTTAACCACATCAAAACATCGGTGTATCGATCTGTGATCTGTTTGTGTGAAGTGGTTTCTCTAGGTGTTCGGTCTTTTGGGAGTACCCTGTGTACCCAAACACAATGAAATCCTAGCTATATGGCTAGAACAGCACCCCTGCTACCCTTAGATATATTTCCCAAATTATGGGGATCAAAGTGAATATATACTGGACCTATTTCATGTACCTAGGCATTACCATCACTAAGCGCTCCAACAACTCTCAGTCTTGGAAATCTATCATACAAAAAATGAAAAGCAAGCTTCAATCCTGGGGGTCTCTATGGCTTAATCTAGCTGGCAAGATAACTCTGATAAAATCCATTCTTTATTCCTACCCAGTCTTCTCGTATGCCATTCTCTTAGCTCCCAAATCCATCCTCAACGACATAAGTAAAGAGATAAGAAATTTTCTCTAGCAAGGAGGGAAAACCCTGGGCAAAAAATTCAACTTGGTAAATTGGAACAAGATCTTGGAGGAAAAAAAAATAGAGGAGATATAGGAATCATGGATCTAGGGCTAATGAATCAGGTAATGGGAGCCAAGCTGGTCTGGCAATTCATTGTTGCCAGAAAGGAATGGTGGAAGGAAGTTCTTAGGAAAAAATATCTCAAAGAACCGAGAGCGAGATATCTAGATATTGACAGGACAGGAAAAGGCTCTTCTATCTGGAATTTATGCAAAAACATTGTTGGTTTAATTAAATATAATAAAGATTGGATCCCAGGAAACAGAAAAAGAATCAACCTTTCGATCGATAAGATCCTAGGTCTTCCTCCTCTCTTAGATTCCAATCTTCATAATCTTATAACCTGGATGCAAGAGCTGAGTTTTATTAGGCTCTATGACATCACAACCTGGGATAGTTGTGGAGACTGGGCAGGGTGGAAAACTCTGCATCCTCCAGATCAACTCGATAAGGATTACAAAAAAAATTCAACCCTTTTGCACAGTATGTCTTGTTTGAACATTTAGGACCGAGATACCAAAGGTTGGGGAACACCCGGGCACTACACAGTAAAGGAATGCTGCAAGATTCTGAAAAAAAAATTATGGAAATCAAACCTCAATCAGCTGGAAAAAGGTACGAAATTCTGATTGTATTCCAAAAGTAAATATTTTCTTATGTTCATTAGCACAAGATCAATTTTTGACTGCAAATAATCTTAGAAATAGAGGTTTCGAGGGCCCCTCAAGATGTGCTCTTTGTGCTTCCCAAAATGAAACAACTCTTCATCTTTTTCTAACTTACCCAGTGGCCAATCAAGTTTGGAAATGTGCCCTTGGACCGTTAGCAGGTAATGTGTGTCTTCCAAAAAATATTAAGTACATGGTCACAAAATGGTATTCTGTTAACCCAGGGAAGACAAGAGGAAAACCTACAATGATGCGAGTCTGGAACACTATCTCCCAAAACACTTGTTGGCAAATTTGGCTCTCCAAAAATGGAGCTTTTTTTTATGGAAAGAAAATTGAACCTCGGCGTGTTGCTATCAAAATTCAAAATATGATATTCTAAAAGCCGGATGGAAAACAAATTACCTTCAAATGCTCAGAAAAACTTAACCCTTTGGAAGCAAATTTCTGTAAAAGCATCAACTTGCAGAGCTCCCCTCAAACCAACCCTTTCTATATAAACTGGGAAATAAGAAAAGAGAAAGAAGAACTCCTTCAATGGAAGATGAAACTGCTCTGCCATGCACTTTTCTTCGATGGAGCTTTGAAAGGAAATCTTGGGGAGGCAAGTGCGTCTGGGATTATCTTTGATCCCGAAGGAAATATATTTGAAACTTATGTTTGGGGAATTGGTCGAAAAACCAACAACGAAGGTGAATGGCTCGCCCTTTTCCTAGGAATCAAACTTGTCAAAAAATAAAATATCAATAATATCATCATCTTTGGAGATTCTAAATAGATCATTCAGAAAATGAGGAATGGCTACAACTCGTGCAACTAATTGTAAACGGTTGTATGAGCGCATTAGTAGAATGAGCTCTAATCTCCACATCACTTACACATACTAAGGAAGAACAATGGTCTAGCAGATAAAATGGAAAATCAAGGAGTCAAGAATAAGAGTGGAATAGTCTCAATAAGAGACCAACACCACCACAAGTATGTTCCTTAGTATTCATTCTCCTAGAGGGCTTCACCACTCCACCCCCCTCATCACCCTCCCGCAATGCATTAGGACACGTCCTCTGATGCTCCAGGAGCTGAAAGGTGGCATTTTCAACCATCTGAAGGCATTAAAGAAGCATCTCGTCCTCTTGTACAATGAAATCCATAGAGAATTCCCCACACACTTCGCAGGATTTACCATTATCAATTCCTCCTGGCTCTCTTTCGATTTGAAACTTCCCTTCCTCTTCGTCCCTCCAAAAGTATATTTCATTAACCTCTTTGCTGGTTTATTTGGCTCACAGATTGATAGTGAAGCGTTTCATCAGATCACTGAAGAGGTGCCAGCTCCGCCATGGTTATTACAGGAGCATCCTTCTCTCGCCCGGGCTTCTCTCGAATAAGGTATAATTCCTTCTTGCAGTTATGATTTTCCTTCGTGGCCTCACTTGGTTACACAGGAGTAGGAAATTATGGCTACATCTAAGGAAATCCAAGAGATCAAGTCCTCTCTTGTAGGCTTATAGAGAGGTATGAGATGGATTTTTAATATGGTCAGTACTAGATGTTATAGCGGATTTCACCACTCTAGGTGAATCACACTTTGTATGGCCTTCCCCTGTCCCACTGCAGACTCATTAGACCCCATGGACCATTTTTTGTCCTTTGATGTTTCCTTGATCATCCCTAAAAACACATGAAAAATGATATACGCGGCTTTTAACCCTATAATCACGTACATACGCGGGTTTGACCCATATAACCGCGTACATCGGGATGTGTGCATAATCCAAATCCTTTTGGAGTTTTCCTTGACATGGATCCGACTCATCTGAATCCTGGCCTTCACTATGCCTTGAGATCGCTCAGATTCGACCTTTCATTATCCCTTTGAAAGCTATATAAGGAACCCCTCGGTACATTGAAGGCAAGAAGAGAGAATTGAGAGCAAAGAAACTATAGTTCATTGTTGCCGGAACTTATGCTTGAGTCTGCATCCCTTTGTCCCTTGGAGCACTTTTGTGTTCTTCCCAAGCTTGCCTTTTGCTTTTGAGCTTGCTATCGAGAAATGGAGGATTGAAGTGGTGGAGGCCCAAGTGGGGGATTCACTTTCTCCGGTTCGCAGACGTGCCATCAGAGGTTGTATCTATCTTGTAATCTCTGATTTATATTAATAGAAATATATTTTCCTATCCAATAATGTGTATTTGAATGAATATTGTATCCATTGGATTATGTCAAATACTTTTACATTATTGATTATATATGCTAGAATAGATCTAACACCATGATATATAGTATGCTTGTATTGTTTACTTGTTGTTGAGGAAGTAATCTATCAATTCAAGCTGAAGATTGGAAAGCTCAACGGGGATCTACTTCAACCGTCTGGAATAAGGTATGACGTCTGATATTTTAGTGTTAGACATTTAATTTCTAGTGCATATTGGAAAGGATTGATTTCTGGAGTCAAGCTGTCTATTGTGGTACCCCAAGCCATAGGAATTTCTCTCCGTAACAGAATTGGCGACTCTGCTGGGGAGTTCCTAGTAGTTGTCCTTTGGGGGTTGATTTCTCAGCATTCAATGTATTTGAATTGCCCTTTCTCTCTTGTTTCTATGTCGGGTCTGGGGGCATGTATTCCTGGTAGAGTCTGATTGGTGTGAAGTCTGTCTCAGCCTGTCTGTTTTCCTTGAATTTTATGCAACTTTTCTTCCTGTACATGGGTTTTTGATTTATAGTCGCGTATACACACTGATTCCTCTGTGATTTCCGCGTATACACGCGGGTTTACTACGAACAGTCGCGTATACCCTTGGTTTTGCCTTTTTGTGGAAGATAATTGGTTGCTAGGTGAATTCTGATATTTGCTGAGTCTCCTTTGGCACTACCTGAGCCTGTTTAGACCTCTGTTTCTGACCAGAAACTTTTTTTTTTAGCCTATATTTTTTTTTTTAGGAAAGTTCTTGCCGTGGTATTTTCGATTTTTTGTTTGAGATTAGTGCATTAGAGTTATTTTACCTTAGTGCTTTGCTTGAATACTGTCTATGTGTGCTTGCAGAGTCTAGGGGTCATAGAATCATTCTTTTGCTTTTTGCATCTCTTTTATTTTCAAAAAATCCAAAAACATTTGCTTATCATCATGCATTGCATTTTGCACTTTGCATTGTACTTGCACTAGATCTAGATTTGCTTTGGAGTACTAGTTAGGACTTCATATAGGAAATATTTGCATTCATCATTTGAAGAAGAATTGTGCATTTCACGTAGTAGCATACCCTGTTTTCATGGACACAATCCATTTGCATTGATTGTTAGGTGTGCATTTTACTTCATGTTGCATCATAACACCACTAATTGCACGACCATATCCTATTTTTGAGTAATAAAGCCAACTAAAATCAACGCTAAATAAAACGAATTACACTCTTTTCTTTTCTAGGGTGCACCAACAAGCTTAGGTTTTAGGATCTTGGAATAGTTCATTGTAAGTTAATTCTCTAAGATCACTAAACAACAACATCTAGGTGTCTGTCCAGGTGAGTGTGTGAAATCCTTGGTATAACCATTGTTCTGAGGATACTCCTCTCAAACAGGAGTTAAGCACGAGGCAGTGTGAGTGGTTATTGATTGGGATGACCCCTAGTCATAACTGAGTAGCACCGGAGATATTTCCAGGATTGTATTCGTATCTGGGGGCTCTTTCGAGAGTTTCGGGCATTGCTAACCTACCCATACGGTCAATCCCGCCTGCGACTGTCCACCTGAGCATTGATTATATTGAGGTGACATTAGTGGCCTTACCTAGGATATCGAGGGGGTACTTGTAGAGGTTATTCTGTAGTTGTCTCGGCCAGGTTGGGGTCGGACAGCACAGTCGCTTTACACGTTGAAGCTGAGGGCCACAATAATTGGTTACGTACCTCCGCTTGTTGTGTATGGGAGTCTCAAGCCTCTCCTAGGAGAGACATACCTACTTCATTCGGGAGCTCACTTATCCAGCCCTTGTTTGCTTGCATTTGGCTTTAGATTTTGGTAGTGATTTCTCTGTGCATGATAGTTGGCCTAGTGTTTGCGTAAATAGAGAGTCTTTGCTATTTTTTGAGTCATTGTGGATTCGGGTGCAGTTCCGCGCCGTTCTCGTCGTTTAGCAGGACTTTCGCCTTCTACTTCTCCTCCTCCTTTAGTGGAGAGACCTATACAGTCCAGGTGGACTATGTCACACATTGATTCACACACCATGGGGGATTCTTCAGAGAGTATTCCTGAGCCACCTCCTCCCATTCGTGTAGACGATGGGGAATTTACTCTTACTTACGATCCTTCACCTGACTTAGCTGAGTTAGGTCCTGTGATTTCTGAGATAGGACCCTTGCACGATAGACCTACTCACTCTCGGTTTGATTCCCCATTGATGCGTTACCAGTACAACATGCCGGAGGACGCCGAGACTTATTTTGAACCCGCCACTACTAGCTATGGTATTTATGGTATGGCTAGTTTTCCTATGCATGATTTGACATTTCATGTCGAATCCGACTTCGAGCCTAGCACTATGCCTGGGGGCACTCTCATTCCTTACCATGGGGAGAGGTTTGGGAGCACTAGTCACATTTCACCTTCCATCCCAGTGGTGGAAGCTACATCTTATATCTCTCCTAGGTCTAGAGTTAGCGATCCTATTAGAATACCAAACCCGAGAAGGGTGATGATAGGCGGTAGTACATATCTTATTACTCAGATTCCTTCGTCCTCAGCCCCTAGTTCTTCAAATGTACATCCTCCATCTTATTCACGTGGTCCTTCAAGTTGGCACATGGCTACAAGTCAGGTCCATACTGGGGTTACTAGACCGATTGTGTCTCATGTTTACATACCGCCCGTCGCTTTGGGAGGCTATGTTCATGCTTCTAGAGGTCAAATTACTACTTCCGCGGCATATATCCCTACTTTCGGTATGTATATTCCTACTTCCAGAACCTATCTTCCTACCTACAGAGTGTCTCATGGGGCATCGCATGCGATGACCTATGGACCCTATTATGGGACGCAGTATGGACAGGTTTCTTCACTTTATGGAGGTGGGTATTCACAACCTACTTACTCTCCTAATTACGGCTTTGTAGCTCCTACTAGTCAAGGTCCACCATATTATGGTGCTTCCACGCCACCCTATACGGGTCATACGGGAGGAGGGAACTATGGCCAAGGCCATGGTGGTAACCAAACCTATATGAATCAGGGAGCGGTCCATCGACCTCATCATCCTAGGCTCCCTTTCCTCGTGACGTTTAATCTTCCTGACTTATCGAGGCTTACAAACGATCATGTGGCTCATGACCCGGCTTGGCTGGCTGTACCTACCAAGCTTCCGTCGGACATACCTAAGTTCGAAGGAAAACCAGGAGAGGATCCGAGCGAACACGTTACTACATTTCACCTATGGTGCTCTTCGAATTCATTACATCAGGACTCAGTCTGTTTGAGACTATTTCAACGCACCCTCATAGGGCCTACTGTGAAATGGTATATAGAGTTACGTAGGGGCACTTTTACTTTGTTCGATGACCTTGCAATGACTTTTCTTAATCACTTCCAGCTACCAGTGCACTATGACATTTGTACTGAACTCTTGTCAACATTTTGACAAGATAAAGCCACCCATATTTCTGATCATATTCAAGAGTGGCATAGATGGAAGAGATTAATTAAAGCCTTTATACCGCCAGAGTTCCTTCTTGAATGGTTCCTCAAGTCGTTATTGCCATATATAGCGAAGGATGTTTCCACATACGGAGTGCAAAATGAGGAACAAGCAATTTTTAGGGCACAGGAACTGGACTTGATTTATGTTCAGTCCAGTTTGTTGTATGAGATTATTCCCAATGCTCCTCTTTCCAGTTTCGATCCCAAAGTCAAACCTGGACCACATGCCAATGGCATTGTGGGGTGTGCAAGTGTGAAACCTGTGGATTCGGTTGCAAAGAAAGTTAGTCAATTGTCACTCAACCAATATGCGTCAATACAAGCTACGGCTTCGTCTCAACCCGCCCAAACGACGAATGTACTTTCTGTGCAATCATCAGACCAGAAGGGTAACCAGCAGCCCGGAAGGAATAGAAGAAAGGGTAAGAATAACAATCGAAAGGGTGGGAATAAGAATGAGAATGCTACCAATAATGACAAGAATGGTAAAAATGCTGGGGGGGACAAGCAAGAAAAACGTAAGGTTAAGTTCCCTTGAGAGTTATGTAAGGATGATAACCTCACTTACTTGTGCCCTCGAATTGATGAAGCTTCGAGATTCTTAGCACAAGGCCCAGCTGTGCTAACTAATCCTTTACCAAATAATCAAAATATGAAATTGAAGTCCCATGACCAGTCTAGTGAGGATAATCCACCAAATACTAGTGCTCGTGGGTGCATTAACATGGTCCGTGCTGCGAAAGTTGTGACTCGTGAAAGATTATGGTTCGTCACAACCCAGCCCAGGCAAAGAGCCTGATCCACCGAGAACTCCTTTGCGCATTGAGAAACCTGCGGATAAACCTGAGGATGCACCTCACATTCCTAAGGGAGTCCTTAAGCGTTCGGGGCATAATCCAAATGCCCCAGCCACCCAGAATTATTCAGTTGTCGAGGATTTGGGCCATACTCCTTGTGCAATGTCTGCATTGGAAGTGCTTCAGAGTTGTCCTTCGCAAAGGAAGGCGTTGCTTTCTACCCTTGGTGTGAACGGAGATGATTCTTCCTCGGTGATCAAATTTGAAACCGCGGGACTGCAGCCTCGCTTGCCCTATTATGTGTCTCTTTTGGTGCATGTAGAGTGTCTTAACATGATCGTCAAGCGTACTGTGATTGATGAGGGCGCTGCAGCTTCTGTGATGTCTTTGTCCTGTTGGAAGGGTCTTGGTTCTCCTGAGCTGTCTAAATCAACGACCATGTTAACTGCATTTTATGGGAGATCTTTTAGTCCGCATGGCATCCTTCCTTCCCTTAAAGTCCGTTTGGGGGGGAAGACTGTTGCGATAGAGGTCGAGGTGGTTGATGTGCCCCTTGACTACAATCTCTTGCTGGGTAGGAACTGGATGTATATTATGCAAGCCGTTGCTTCTTCCTTGTTCTGCATTGTATGCTTTCCACATAACGGGAAGATTGTAACGATTGATCAAATGACATTCAAGAATCCATCTGTTACCGCATCTTTTGGAGATTTGATCCCAATCATTGAACACTCTCCGCTAGCAACTAGGAGTGTGGGTGTAGGCATGTATCCATCCCTTATGGGAAGTTTTAGTTGTCCTGCACCAATCCTTATGATAGGATCTTGTTCCGATGAGGCTTCGACTTCTATGAACTCAGTGTCTTTTCGCACGACTCATATGAAAGACCCTTGGATTCTTCCTACACTGAGTACTTCGAGTGAGCCCATCGAGACGATCGTGCCGTTACCTGGAGCTATGATAGCTTATCAAGATAATCTCAAGAATGTTGTAGAGCCTTGTTCTTCCTCTTCCCGGACGGAGGAGGAAGACCCCTATGTGCTACCAGCATGGGCAGTATAGTCTTCTCATGCCCATGACTACCTTGATATGGTTTTCCCTTCAGACGAAGTGATTATCGAGGCTATGTCGGTAGTTGAGCCACAATGGGTGGAACTTCATCATAGATCGTATTTCCTTCCAGCGCTTGACCTTTTGGAGCATGAGGATTATAGGGAGATTCTTAGTCAGAGAGTTGGTAGTCCTATGGTTCCATTAAGCTCTCCCGGTCTGATGGCTGATGGAAACATGGCGAACATATCCTCCACGACTCCTATCAACATCTCTCGCAATCCTGGCACCATTGAGAATGTCTATATTGGGGAGGAATGTTCCCATGCTGAGATTCTGGAATATACCAAGCTATTCAAGGAATTCTGT
The DNA here is from genome assembly GCA_001517045.1 of Pseudotsuga menziesii. Classification (NCBI taxonomy): domain Eukaryota; kingdom Viridiplantae; phylum Streptophyta; class Pinopsida; order Pinales; family Pinaceae; genus Pseudotsuga; species Pseudotsuga menziesii. Next base: position 219,032 of record LPNX011119674.1, on the reverse strand, counting down.
GATGTTTTTGCCTGGTCTTATGACGATATGCCAGGTATTGACCCTTGAATTTTCGAACATGAGATTAAGACTTACCCCAACGCTAAGCTTGTTCGAAAATGCTTACGCGCCGTGAATCCTAGGAAAGCACCCGCCATTAAGGCAGCGATAGAGAAGCTATTGAAAGCCGGTTTCATCTATCCTGTTCCCTTGATGGAGTGGGTTTCAAACCCCATTTCGGTGGCTAATAAGTAGGGGGATATCCACATATGCACTAATTTTCGTGATTTGAATCGTGCCTGTCCTAAGGATAACTTCCCCACACCATTTATAGATCAGATTTTGGATGAGTGTGCGAGTAGCGAGGTGTTCTCCTTCATGGACGGCTTTTCCGGGTATAATCAGATCCAAATTAAACTTGAGGACAAACACAAGACTGCATTTATTTGTCCTTGGGGGACATTTGCATATTGGAAAATGCCTTTCGGCCTTAAAAACTCTGGAGCTACGTTTCAGCGGGCGATGACCTTGATTTTCCACGATCTCAAGTCTATTATCGAAGTATTTTTGGATGACCTCGCTGCTCATTCTCGTATGACAATGCGTCATCCCTATGACTTGAGACTGGTATTCAAAAGATGTCGCCACTATTCAGTTAGATTAAATTCTCATAAGTGCATCTTTTGCACGAAGTCAAGTCTTTTGTTAGGATTCATCGTTTCGAAAGAGGGTATAAGAGTCGACCCTTTGAAGGTTGAGGCAATACTTCAGTTGTCTCCCCCAAAGAATATTCATCATCTTCAGTGTTTTCAAGGCATGGCAAACTTCTTATGAAGATTTGTTGTCAACTTTGCCAATTTGACAAGAGGCTTCATGCATCTCTTGAAGAAGGATACTCCCTTTGACTGGGATGAGCGAGCCTAGGAGTCTTTCGATGCACTTAAGCGAGCCCTAGCATCGGCCCCGGTGATTAGTCCCCCGGACTATAGCTGTGATTTCTTATTATATGTGGCCTCGTCCTTAGAGACAATTGGTATGGTTTTGGTTCAAGAGGATGAAGAGCTCTAGGAGCATGTCGTATATTATCTGAGCCGAAACCTTATTGATGCAGAGATTCATTATTCTCATATCGAGAAGCTTGCTTTAGCTACCATACATGCGGTTCAGCATTTGAGACATTATATTCTCCTTCACCGGTCCTTGGTTGTGGCCCATGTCAATCCGTTTCAATTCGTCCTCACCTGAAGGATGATTGGGGGAAAGTATAATAAATGGACTGTCATTCTGCAAGAATTTGATCTTGATTTTGTTTCAGAAAAATTGAAGAAGTCTTTAATCTTTCCAGAGCTTATATCGGATTTCCCGAGCGAGGCCGAGGAGTTGGTTTGTGAATATACGTTTGTCGATGAACACATCTTCTTAATCTCAACATTAGACCCATGGTATGGGGATATCATAGTATATCTACAAACACAGAGGACCCCTACTCACCTCTCGCGAGATGAACGACGACGATTACATCACTTCTCTAAGAACTACCTTATAGTGGACAATACTTTGTACCGCCGTGGGGTAGATTCCATTTTACGACGTTGTTTAACTCATGATGAGGCTGAGGTTGTGCTGAATGATTGCCACGGAGGGGTGTGTGGCGGTCATTTATCTAGGCTTTCTACAGCTCAAAATATTTTGAGAGCGGGTTATTTCTGGTCGTCGATCTTTAAGGATTGTGTTGATGCGGTCAAGAGGTGCCACCCTTGCCAGGTGTTCACATGTAATATGTGCTTGAAACCCGCCTTGTTACATCCCATTATCACCGCTGGTCCCTTCACTAAGTGGGGGCTCGATTTTATGGATTTCAACCCAGCTTCGGCTGGGGGGCACCATCATATTATAGTGGTTGTTGATTATTTCACGAAATGGGCTAAGGCTATTCCTACAGTAAAATCTGACGGTGAGATAGCCGCTCACTTCATATTCAGCCAAATCATTACTCGGTTCAGGAATCCGAAAGATCTTGTCACTGACCATGGCTCTCACTTTTAGAACCGTATGATGGAAGAGTTGGCATCCAAGTTAGGGTATAAGCAAGAGCACTCCTCTTCTTACTACCCCCAGGTGAATGGACAGGTAGAGGCAGTGAATAAATCATTCAAATCCATTCTCCAATGAACCA
>LPNX011119674.1:165627-212955 GCA_001517045.1 Pseudotsuga menziesii | reverse complement strand
ACTCCCAGGTGTCTAATCCTGTGGAGGAGGGGGGGGGGTTGTGATCATGGAATGTCACCATGGCTCTAGCTAGTCGTCGAAATAAACGCACCCATGCACGTGGTACACCCACCACCTGTCGATGCATGGCCTCAGGCAATTCCTCGACCTGCGCCATGGGAACTCTATGAGTCAGTCTCACAAAGTTGGTATGAATTCTCTAGAGCGTTTGCTTCGGATCCACACCCGTGATGTCATCTCCTTTTCCCCTCCGTCTATGACGAGGGAAGCCCTCTGGCCGTCGTGGTCCCACATCTACACATGAATGGTAGATGTTACTATGTATTGTCACACAAAAACATGTCTTTTTGATTCCACATAATCAAGAAAATACAAAAAAAATTAAATAACTCAAAAAAATTAAAAAAGAGTGAGGGTTGAGATTCGTTACTTATCTCACCATATGCCTATCCTGGTGGCAATGGCATGTCCGGATCCCCTTGGAAGTCTATCCCTATATAGGGGTAGTCATCTATGGCAACTATCTGTCATCGCCACCATGGAAAAAAGTCAGCTGGATATGGGTTGGCCACCCTACCACCCCCCAGTATACACATAGCATCTGCCCAACGTCATTGGGCCGGATCTCGAACCCCGTGGAGAGGAACATCCACTCTAGGGCTCAATCCAGGAACACGCTCGAAGAAAAACGTACTTAGAATGCTGCTGAACACGACGCTCTGTATCCTGCCTGCCTTACACTCACTGAGCTGGTGTTTCATGTTGCTCAGTAGTGTGGTACTCTAGTCATATATAGTGGGTCTCATACACTCCACCGCATAGAACATCATTGGCTGCGAGGCCTGATGGAGTGATGCTATGCCTGCTATCCTACCCAGCGTCAGTAATATGGCCTTTAGGCCCAGCACCTATATAGCATTGGTGGGGACTTGACTCCCCACCTTCTCAGTATCTGGGTAGAAGTACATGGCTATGTACTCGTCGATAGTAAGGCCACCACCTAGCCCACCTCGGGAACAAAGGTTCACCACCTCCCCTCATCTAGAAAGACCTGTGATAAAGTATATGTCATCCACCTCTATGGTGAGGGACATCCCATCTATACAGAAGGACTCCAAGTCTAGATCCCAATAGTCTACCAGCATCTGTAGCAGTCTTGGTTTGGCCCTCAAACCACCAAGACACCAAAACTTGTAGAGTCCGTATGCACGTAAAGCTTGTTGAGCCACTAAGTCAGCCCTTATTGCTTCCTCTATTTCACCATGCTCGCACTCTCTCCACTCTAGCACCATCCTACAAGAGAAATTGGAAATTTGCCCATTAGTTTAGTAAAAAACCATATGCGTGGCCTCATACGCGACTGTTTTGTAAACAGTCGCGTATGTATGCGGGTGTTAGCCCCTTTTTCGCGTATACCCAGCCCCATACGCGGAAAAAGCCTCGATATCCACGTGGGCCACAGCGCTCATGTAGAGATGGCTTGAAAAACTCATTTAACCATGAAAACTTATAAAAATTATATCAAAATGCAAGAGGAGAGCATGAGTAAATACCTGAAAGAAACGGTTGTGAATTCCGTTGGCTGGATCTCCTGGAATTTCCAATTGAAAATCAGATCTCAAATGGGTAAAAGTTTCAAATGATTTATATTTTTTACTATTTATAGAACAATTTTCAAATATTTGAAAATTTTTACCCCCTTTCCTATAGTTTTGACATTTTATAACCATTTTGGACCGTTTTTGACATAATTTGTGATGTAGAAGACCTTTTTCAGTGTCGTTTTAGCCATTGGATTGACCCGTTCATGCCGATCTTAGGAATCATGTCTAAATTGGCATATAGGTTAGGTTTAGCACCGTTTGCATTTTGCATGACCTTATGACCATATTACCATGACCTTAGGTATGAACCCACTCTATTATGTCACAAAACCTTTAGAAGTGGCATGATATGAGTGGTAGAGCTTCACCTTACATGGGTACCCTAGTTAGCGCCTTATTTTCAGTTGGTGCCCATGCCGACATTTTCTCCTTTAGGGTGTGGGAGTCTGTTGTATAGTACTTCCATGACATTTCGCAAGATCCTCATACTCCTCTTGATCTTATGCTGGCCGATTTCCCTCAGGAATCCCTTATGTCAAGTTGTGAATGCATTATCATGAGCTTTTCCTACCTTATTGATCTTTATGCCAGCTCCCCTGACATTGCGTTTCAGCCATATAGCCCGAGCTTGTCTCATGTCTAGCCATGTAGAGCCATTTTTTATATCCTTCGCAGCTTGATTTCCCTTTTTACAGTAAGGGGATTTTCCCCCGAGTGTCGATATCCTACACATGTATCCTTGCATTGAGCATAGGTATGTTCCACTGCTTGGAACTAGTTTGTTTTCCCTTATGACACTCATCTCCTCCTAGTTTGTAACTATAAAGCTAGTTTATTCTTTTTTCAAGATTTTCAAATAACTGAAAAAGTACAAAAAAATCAAAAAAACAAAAATCCGGACAAGGAAAGATGTTATCTTTGGCAGCTGTCGAGTCATGTCGCCTTTGAACAGAGCACTATATATCACATCCATTGGTTGGGTTATAGTTTGACTTTAGGAGTTGTACTCATTTATCTGAGTTTATCTCCACCGACTGGTTAAGCTTCCAGCCCCTATGGAGCCTCTATTGATACCTCCTGTGTCACAAAAATGTCCCAATTTGTATATCGAGTCTATGCTGAGTTCATTCAGTCACCATACACCCTTACGCTCTTGTTCGAAGGAAGTTGAAGCCTGTGTCAGCCATTCCTCAATTATCTTGACTTTGCATGTCAGCCATTCCCGGTACAATTACCGGTTCATACACCTCATGATCGAGTTCTTCCACATTATACAGCCTTGTTGAGTACCTCATGTTGGATGATGGGGGATGCCTTAATTCCCTCCTTCCAGCGGATTTCATCCCATCGACTTCAGATCATTTATTCTGGGATTGGAATCTAGAGTCCTTTTGAGTGCCTTGAGACTTGCAGTCATCAGTGGTAGGTTCTCTCGCCATCAACAGTTTCTTGGGAATACATCAATGTCCCCTGATCGATGGATCCTCTCAAGTGTTCGACCTCAACACATTTATTCACACTTTTTAGTTTGCACTCTAGTACCTTAATTCCCATTTTCATTATTGGTGGGTAATCTCGCATCTGTTAACGGTATACATTAATGACCGGTAATCAAACAATGGACTACTATGTTCGACCTCAACACCTCTATTCGCATAGTAGGACATGTACTCGTAGTGGTTTGTGTAGAAGACTTTCCAGATTGGTGGCATCTCTTATATGCTACCTCCTTGATCGTGCCAGTGTTCATGAGATGTCAGCTCTCGTGACTTGATTCCAGTATATGTTAGACATTTCCAGCCACTATGGAGATCTTGATCTATTATATATCTTCAGCCATGATGGAGATCATGGTCCTTTGTACATCTTCATCATGGAGATTCTGATCTATGTATATTGTACGTGGTAATGACCACATATGTGATATCATGTATCATGCCTATTCATGGCCATTGTACTCTTATGTATCCGGGACTTCTATATGTACTTGCAGTTATATGCAGAGTTGTATTAGTGTACTATGGTGATTAGGTGGCGGGTCTTCCATTTGGGATCCTTCATCACTCCACTCTTGGGATGGACTTATAATGTATTTCGGTCATCGTATAACCCCTCTGATCTTATACATTAGGGGGCATCTGTTATAGTGGATTTCACCACTCTAGGTGAATCACACTTTGTATGGCCATCCCCTGTCCTGCTGCAGACTCTTTAGACCCCATGGACCATTTTTTGTCCTTTGATGTTTCCTTGATCATCCCTAAAAACACATGAAAAATGATATACGCAGCTTTTAACCCTATAATTGTGTACATACGTGGGTTTGACCCATATAACCGCGTACATCGGGATGTGTGCATAATCCAAATCCTTTTGGAGTTTTCCTTGACATGGATCCAACTCATCTGACTCTTGGCCTTCCCTATTCCTTGAGATCACTCAGATTCGACCTTTCATTATCCCTTTGAAAGCTATATAAGGAACCCCTTGGTACATTGAAGGCAAGAAGAGAGAATTGAGAGCAAAGAAACTATAGTCCATTGTTGCCAGAACTTATGCTTGAGTCTGCATCCCTTTGTCCCTTGGAGCACTTTTGTGTTCTTCCCAAGCTTGCCTTTTGCTTGTGAGCTTGCTATCGAGAGATGGAGGATTGAAGTGGTGGAGGCCCAAGTGGGGGATTCGGTTTCTCCAGTTTGCAGATGTGTCATTAGAGGTTGTATCTATCTTGTAATCTCTGATTTATATTAATAGAAATATCTTTTCCTATCCAATAATGTGTATTTGAATGAATATTGTATCCATTGGATTATGTCAAATGCTTTTACATTATTGATTATATATGCTAGAATAGATCTAACACCATGATATATAGTATGCTTGTATTGTTTACTTTTTGTTGAGGAATTAATCTATCAATTCAAGCTGAAGATTGGAAAGCTCAACGGGGATCTACTTCAACCGTCTAGAATAAGGTACGAGGTCTGATCCTTTAGTGTTAGACATTTAATTTCTATTGCATATTGGAAAGGATTGATTTCTGGAGTCAAGCTGTCTGTTGTGGTACCCCAAGCCATAGGAATTTCTCTCCGTAACACTAGAGTCAACAATAGAAAAAATGTTGATGCAAATGCTAAATCCATTTCAAACTAACTCAACTGCCATGCTTCCAGAAGCGAAGACAACACCAAGGACCTGCACGAGATTATGGGGAAAGTTGACTATCTCAAGGAGGATGTTTAGAAGCTTACTAGCATGACTCAAGGCAGTCACTGCTAGGACTCCCCAGTAGTTGGATATTTTCAGATGGAAGAACCCCCGGTTGGCAAGCCAACCCATGGGCAGGAAGCACAGAAGTTCTAGGGCTTTCTCTCCTGGTTATATATGTATTTTTGTGTATTGTTGAACAATCAATTTGTTATATAGTACCCTTCCATGGCCTCAACTTGTTTCAGCAAGAAGTCTAGAATCATTTTCCTTTTTGTTTATAGCTTAAAAACCTATGGTTTCCCTTCTACAGCAGCGCAAAATTTTGGATTTATACTATGTAAGGATGGTTGTGCTCATCCTTTTATATATCTATAAAATTTTCTTAGGTTTTTGTTAAAAAAAATGATTTACGTAATATTTCAAATCGGAAGGTATTTGGGTTTTGAGCGGGCGGAAATGGGATAGGTACTGAGTGAAAGTGAAAATGAGAAATTCAAGTGTAGTCTACTCATGCTATGAGTAAATGTAAGAAGAGAGGCATGCTTCAAATTTGAAGTCTTAAGATCCTTTTAAAGGCTATTTTAGTCATCATAGAAGGCCACAAGGAATTTTATCATGTAAACAAAATTTAATTGTATTTCCAACCAGTCAATAATGAAATTGAGTAAGCCTGGGTAAATTTGCAATAGAAGGGTAACTACAAAATTTTCTCATCCAGGGGTTATCAATGATTTAGTGGACTGTGGGAGAGTTGGGACTTAAAGTATCCCAGGTTCCCTCAAATAGTCAGATCATGGATGAGGATCTCGGTCCCAATGGGCACAGACCACGGTGGGCCACTGGGATTCCTAGTGCCAAGTTCAACTCGGTGAGTCGGGACTATGACTCAGGATTCAATGTTCACTTTCAAAGCATTTAATAGCATTGGCATGCATTACTGATTCACCAACTTCATTAAATATTGGTCTGAGAGGATGTCAGCTATCACATGCCCTAATTTGCAAAAAAACAATTTTACATTATTTAAGGAACATTGTGTTAAATTTTATGCTAAGTTGTGATTAATGGCTAGTGGGGTCAAGAATATTTAATGTAAATTCAGAATATTTTATTTATAAATAAATAAATGAGGAGACAACAGCGTATGAGAGCTGTTAAAAGAGTGTTTACTGGTCAAATTGGTGGAGGAGACTGGGTGGAGAGAAAACTGACATGTGGCAGCATCCTCAAACCATTCTTCCAACTGTTGCAGGTGGAAACCTCCCTATATTTGTGGTCATGATTCCCCAAGAAAGTGGAATCAAAGCAGGTGGCTTAATTAATGAAAACTGGCCCAGAAGACCTACGCATCTCTATAAAATTTCCCATTGAAGAGACCTGAGGCTGCTCATTCTAGAGAAGTGATCATTCATGGTGAATGAATTTACTCAAGAGAAATTCAATGGAGGGGAATTTGGAAAGTGTTTGAGGGGATAACTATTGAGATTGATCTAGTTGCATCTTTTAAGATGAAGATCATACTGCTAAGAGTATATTGTTTTTACTGAGGTATTGAACCAGTCAGGTGACAGAGGGTTCCACAATTTCACTCTCCACCTAGTTCTCAGCTAAGAAGACCAGGAACAGGCTCAGGGGTCTTGAGGAAGTGTTGTTTGAGCGCTCTCCGGGAGATTGGTACGGAGGAACAGCCTCCTTAAGATGTTGTCGTCTTGTCCTCAACGGGTTCTATTTTATATTACTATTTTAGTTAAATAAATCTTAGATTATCTACTACATGTATGTTAAAAGTTCAGGGTTTTGTGAAATTGTTAGATGCAGTAAATGTTTAGATTATTTATAGAAATGAAAATGGTTAGGGAAATATTGAAATAGAAAGAAATTAAATTTCTAAGCTGTGTTTTTCCACACCTGGAAACTAGGTCGTACTCTAGCACAGTTAGATTGTTTTAAATAAATGAAATAATTCTTTATGAGAATGAAAATAGTAGATATGATTATGTATCTGTAGGTAGACAGAGTAAATTTTATTTCGATGTTTAAGGAATGCAATCAAAGAGCAGTGTTATGGTTTGTTTATACTTATTGTTTTACTTAGACTGACTAAATGAAAATACAGGTAAAAGAAATAGTAAAATACACTAGTACCACAGTATTAGCATACTGTTCGGAAATAAGAGTCTTATAGGATATAATAACTAATATTCAAGAAATTATATAAACAAGTTAATAACCAAACAGTATTTAAATGTTAACTTAATCTTAATTATTAAACTTATTAAAACCAGATTAGGGTTTCGTATATAAACCCTTCATTTTTGTAAAATAAACAGAGTTCTAGAGTTAACATCATTTTCTTTACAGAGCTCAAAATAAATATAACTTACAGAGTAGCAAATCAAATAAATGTATATGGAAATAATAAACGAAATAAACTAAGAATTATATGTGTGTGTGTGTGTGTTTGTGTGTGTGTGTGTGTGTGTGTGTGTATTATAAAAATTTTAAAACCAGACAGGATTATAACCTGTGAGAACCATAGGGTCGAAACCCTTTCTGTTATTCGATTTGAATACATAATAACCCTGTAATGAAATACAACCAGTTACATTGCTAACTGTGGAATAAAAATAACAAGAAAAATACGACTATGCAATTAGACTGACCACAGTCTTATTCCTGCAAATAAACATATTTATAAACCTTTTAATAGTAAATTAAATACATTATTGACAGGTTAACGAAATGACAGTCAGCATGTAAAGGTAAAACTAGAGAAAACAAGACAGAGCCCATATAAAATTCAAAGCTTAACGAAATTCTCATTTTCTTAAAGCAACTGTATTACATTATGAAGCCGCATGGCTAAAATGTTTAACCAAAACCAAATACATATCACGGCTCAAGAGCCGGTGCTACCCAGCGAGTACCACAAGGGTTTTTAAACCTAAAACTGGAGTAATAACAAACTAAACATTTAACCATTGAATAAATCGAAGCCATGCTTCTTTTCACTGTAAACTTCTTCCAACAACCCTCATCATAAGTAGGGAAAAACCCACATCGAAACCAGGTCTTACCGGTTGGAGGCCACAAGTTCACCGAAGCTGGAGAATGTATTTCTTTTTCCACTGAAGGTTGGAGCCGTTGCAAGTTCCTATAAAGAGCACAGTTCTAAGCATTAGAACAAGACTTGGCTCATAAGCATAAACCCCGGCTTAAACATCACTTTTGACAAAAGAATTTTACCTGCGAGCAAGAAGAGATTCGAGCCGTGAAGGAGCTGTCACTAGCGTAAGAGAATTACATAGAGAAGCAATCAAACCCTTATGCCAACCCTGTGATGGAGGCAGTAAGAAACAAATTCAAAACTCCCCAAATCCATGGCAAGGAACAAGTAAGACAAAGCTAAAAACCATGTATAGGCCTCAAGCCAAACAAATAAGCAAATACCACTCACACAGTATTGTTTACACCCAAGAGAAAGCAAGACTACAAGACTTGGTATCGAGACCACTCAACATCAAATTCAAACCACGGAGCTAGCAAACAAACAAGGAACGGCCTCTCATGGCTGCAAGGAAACTACACAGTGCAGCCACAGGCCGACGAAACCCTCGGAGCCAAATGCCAAAAGAATAGGGTTTACACTCTTTTAAGTCGCCAATGCATGGAGGAGATCAGACCACATGCCCCTCGAATTATTTATCCATGCAAGGGTCATGTCTATAGTCAACCCTGCACTATCATTTCATAAACTTATCATTGCCCATAATCAAAAACTAGACAATCGAATTTTGTATAAAGAACTATATCATTTGCAAATCGATTGCATTAAGGCTCTCCATCATTACTAATATTGAATCTATGTCATCGACTATAGATTAAAGGTGCATAAACCTTGTTAATAATACAATCATGAAGTTTGACCATAGTATAAACAATTACAAATGATGATTCTCATGTCTACTTTGCCAACGACCTTCGGATGGTTCTTATTATTGCTTAGAAAGTCAGTTATATGATTGTTAGTGCTTTGCTTAAATCTAGCATAATATAGGAACATCATTTATAATGTTTCTACTTTAATGTCGACCTTAGGATAGAAGTTTTTAGGTAGTAAATTTACCATAGTAGTTATTATAATCTACAACTCATTATAGTGTGGTAATATTACAAATAGTAATCTTACTATTGTGTAAACCATGCTTTAGATTTAGTAAATTATAAGGATAAAACTGATAATGTGTTTTACCTTAGTTTCGAATTTATGAAAGTGGTGGTTAGGTAGTATTCCACCTTGAGATAATTTATCTAGTTACATAAGGTCAACCATACTTTGGACCTAGTAATCTAGTTATTATAAAGAACCCAACTTATAATATATCATGGAAATTACCAGGTAGTAAAACTACCTAAGGATATAAGTAAAAATTATTTTGGTACATTATAAAAAGGATGTGGTATTGTATTTTTACAATAATACTTGTAGTATGGTGATAACTTAGGAATCGAAGTTTATAACTTGATGTTTAGCAGCGCAAAAGGATTAGCATAATTGCATACAATCAACAGGTTGATAATCTTCATGACTAGTAAAGAAGAGACAAAGTAGAGATATGTAATCTATTGGTGAACTTTACCTTTGAAAATCATAGGAGTATATACATGCATAAAAAGCAGTACATTTGAGCATTAAACATAACAATAGCAGTATGATCATGTTACAATAAAAGTAATTGTATGTCAAGAGCTTGAGTTCTAAGCTCACGGGAAGAATCTATTTTGTTTAACCAAGTATGTTAAGGATAACAATCTTTATGGATAAACTATGAGTACTGTCTTAGAACCAAAACTATGAAAGAGAATTACTTTACCTCAGTAGAGCCTTGCTTTTAAATAATCAACTTATTTACTAGCATCTTAACATGCTACAGAAATATTTCTCGCTATCATACAAAATAAAATCCTACTTGATCTTTCGTTACCTGTTGAACCTGTAAGAACCAACAGTCCATCTGCGTTAGCATAATGCTAAGTAAGCCCCGAATTTCAAAGATAGATTTTCACCTACTTGCCAAAAGTAAAATATTAGTACAGCTAGAAGCAATCTAAATGCAAGTCATTCTTATATAACTTATAAAAATTAAAGTTGTATTAGTTATTGTATTTTGAAACTAATTAATACCAATTGTTAAATTGTTTCATTTTCCGCTAACCGCTAGCAGTTATTAAACTGTGTATTCAGACATTTTATGTTACCTTAAAAATTTTAAATTTTTATGAAATTTTGGGGTTATGACATCAGCCTGCCAACTCGGTTTTCCACCTGGATTCTTCTTGTTCACCAAGTCACGTGATCTCACAACATACAAGTCACTTGATTATTTCAGTATATGATGTGAAACTAAATGCTCATATGAGTAATATCTATGGATGGTGAATTGATTTGATAACCCTCCACTGGTAAGGCTCTGTAAGGAAAAACTAATGGTCTTTTTTTGGGGGTTACAACTTACAAGTTGTAATTTACAATGCATTGAGAAATCTTTGCCGGATTCAAACCTAACCTGGTCCAATGGGTCTGTAAGTTGTCAAACCAGGGTTTCACCCAGTGCCAGACATTTCTATTATGACCACCACAGGACTGGGATGACAGATCTTCGGTAGAAGGATAGAAATACATCGCATTTTGTTTGTGTTTGAGAATCATATCCTATACTAGTTAGTCAAGGATTCAAGGATTTATTCCAATTTCCATTCATTTACTGAGGTGAGAATCATTTGAATCAACACTCTCAGTATTGCATGGTCCACCATGTCGTTTATTCTTCCCATCTCATCGGAGGAATGGGGTTAGGCAGCAAAGACAAAGGTAACTGGAATGGAGGGCCAGCCAGAGAGAAGGGTTGTACAATATGCATATAGTCAGCTCTAAAAGAAATGAAATGATTTGTCATATATCTAACTGAATATTATCATTACTTAATTTTTTGGGATGCTTACATGGTAACTCCTACGCCCGAGCTAATTATGAGGGTTGGTTGTGTCGGCAATGGCTACAATTTGGAGAGGCTCGTTGCCATCATTAGACCACCAGTGGGATTCTCCCGCAAATATCGCTATTACGTCTCCCCTCCTCACTCGCCTCACCTTTTGAATTGAGTCCTCTTCTTCTTCTTCCTCTTCCTCTTCCTCCTCTGGGCTCTCTGATCCGCGCCATGAGCACCCTTGAAATGAATAATGATCTCTAAAAGTCTTTGGACACCTCAGGAAAATAATACCCAATATACCCTCACCTGCATAGTATCTATGTTATGTAGAAGCAATTAAAAAAAAAATTGTAATCATGTGAAATACAAAAACATGCATTCGCCTACCTCAGGAAAGGTAACCAACTTGGGAGCTTCGAGATATTGGGGAATTGAGATGGTGTTTCTTTCAATTGTCTTTCTATAGAATGCAATGTCTGCACACTCTAATTCCTTGTTGTCTTCTGTTGTGGAAAACTTGAAGGTGCCACCTTCGTCATAGACATGAGCAAGAGAAGCAAAGGTAGAACGTTAGGTAGGTTGGGTTGAGCTTCTTCAAACTTATAGAGATTGGCGAGGTCTGTGGGATGAAAAAACATTATACTGGGTTTACGAGTATAGGATAGTCATAGGTCAGGACTCAAACTCTCAACTCTTCAATTCCATGCTTTAGTGTCTCCCTAATTTCTATTTCCTCCAGAATATTTTGCAGAGTTAAGATGTCAACTTGGTTGTCATGAATTTACAGGTATGTACAACATTTTTCACTTGTGTAAAATTTTATATGTGGAGAAAATTTAAATGTATTTCTTGTTGGAGTGCCTTCTGGTGCTATAAATATAAGGGTTTAAAATTCTCCATCTGAAATGTTGTTTGAAATTTGTAATGTATTATGTGACTGTGTGTCTACCAGACTAAGTCTCAAATAATCAATAGATGTAACCTTAAAAAACACAGTATTTAAATTAAATTAGAAACAAAATAATGTATACTTTTCATATTCTAGGACTACAACTTTGTTTCGGAGGAGGAGAAAGCAGAAAGAGCCTGGTATTTGAGTTCCAAATCTGTCAATGCTCTTTATCTGTCATGAATTGTAAACATTAGGCTAAAAGAAAGAAAAATATTTGAATACAAGTGTTTTAATTGTTCCAAGTTCCTTAATGAAATCCAAAGGTTGAAAGGATAGAATATTTAACAACCGGCATTGTAAATGTTGTAGACTCCCACCCCTATGTTTTCCTGTTAGCCTTCTAATAATGGCAACAAGAAGTAAAAATTGTCTACCAATAATCTAAACATGGGAATCCCTTGACGGACGTTCATGAATGAGGTACTGGGAGTGCAGTGAGCTATGCAAGAACATGATTTCAACAGCCTCACAGTCACAAACCTCCCAAATGTGTGTTTATTATTCATCTTCCTTGTCGATAATGGTAGACACTAGACACCCAACTTGCAGTGATTTTTGTTGGAGAATTTTAAGTTCTTCCTTATATTGATTGGAATAATAAATACTTAATATTTCTGATAGGGCTAATAAACTAGATATAGATCGGAGGGACTATCCATAATCCACCTAAAATTGGGGCTTTTGTTTGATCACTTCGAATTGGGTGATAAAATCAATATACATTGGAGGGACTATCCAAAGTCCACCAAAAATTGGGGCTATTGTTTGATCGCTTCAAATTGAGCATCTGGGGAGGACATGATTCAATTCTAAAAATAACTGTTACATTTAGGATTGATAAAAAAAGTGTTAAATTTTCATATGCTAAGCTAGACCATTAGTATTTCATTTCTAATTCATAACAAAAGCATATAAACAGGATCATGAAAGATAGACAAGCACAACCATACAAAAGGAACACAAAGATTTATCCTGGGAAATCCCTAAAGGGAAAAACCCAGCAAAATATTCCTCAATATAGATGCCCCAAAAAGATAAAAGGTAAAACCAACAAGGAGATCAAAGCCTGATCCTCCTCCTTCTCCAGCTACTCTTCTCTTCTCCACTAATGCGCTACACAAGTGAGAGTGTGTGTTGCAAATGAGGAGTACTACACCTCTATTTATATTCATCCGTTCACTTAAGTTAACTCATCTGTCATGTAGGATCGAGTTAATCATGTTGGCTCGAGTTACACATGTAGGCTCAAGTAACCACACTGGGGTGCTAATGACCCACCTTTATAATTAGAGGGGACTGCCTCATGACTCTTATTAGTTCTTCCGATTAGGAGCATCGAGGTACAAAGTAATACAAGTGGTTCTCCCGGTAGGACCATCGGGGACCACAAATAAATACATATAGAATATTCTTCGAAGTTACAATATTTCAACACTCTCCCTTAACGAGAAGGGTATTCTATAACAACATCAACAACAACAATAATAGGAGAGAGATAGAGGACATCATCAACATCATCAGGGTGATACATCTATAAATCATTGGAATATTTTCAACATCATGTAGTCTTCATCTTCAATCTTTAGTCTTCAGCATCGTCAGTACTTTTACCGCTTCGATCAGCAAAATCTTCAGCATCTTGATTATTCAATCAGCAGCAACATCTTCAGCACTTTGACCTTTCGATCAGCAACATCTTCAGCACTTTGACCTTTCGATCAGCAACATCATCTTCAGCACTTTGACCTTTCGATTAGCAATGTCATCTTCAACATTTTGAACTTTCGATCAGCAACATCATCTTCAGCACTTTGACCTTTCGATTAGCAACATCATCTTCAACACTTTGACCTTTCGACCAGCAACATCTTCTTCAACACTTTGGCCTTTTGATCAGCAACAACTTCTTTAGCACTTTGGCCTTTCGATCAGCAACAACATCATCATCATACTCTAATATTTCGATCAGAAACATCATCAAAACATCAACATCATCATCATCAAAATATCAACATCAAAATATCATCATCATCATACTCTGATCTTTCAATCAGAATCATCATTATCATCAGCCTCTGATCTTTCGATTAGAAACATCATCAACCGAACATCATCATACTCTAACATCAACTCATCATCATATTCTGATCTTTTGATCAGTATGTCATCATCATCATACTTTGATAATACGACATCATCATCATCAGGATCTCATCATCATCACATTCTGATCTTTCGATCAGAAACATCATCATCATCATCGCATTCTGATCTTTCGACCAGGAAACATCATCATCATCATATTCTGATCTTTCAATCAGAGAACATCATCATCAACAACTTCTAATCTTTCAATAAGAAAAACATCATCATCATCATATTATGATCTTTCGATTAGAGAACATCATCATCGTCAACGACAGCATCATCATCATATTCTAATCTTTCAATCAGAGAACATAATCATCATTAGAAACTTCTAATCTTTTGATCAGAGAAACATCATCATCATCATATTCTAATCTTTCGATCAGAGAACATCATCATCATCAACAACAGCATCATCATCATATTCTGATATTTTAATCAGAGAACATCATCATCATCAGCAACTTTTGATCTTTCGATCAGAGAACATCATCATCAGCAGAAACATCTGATCTTTCGATCATAAACATCATCATCATCATCACACTCTGATATTTTGATCAGAAACATCATCATCATCATCACACTCTGATCTTTTGATCAGGAAACATCATCAGTAGCAGCAGCAGCCCACAGTACAAAGACAAAGAAGTCTTTGGATCTCTTTTGGACTCAAAATCCAAGGATGATGCAATCCTATTGCATTCTCGACAACCAAGGTCACCGGATCCATTATGAACTGAGGTTCAAGGATGATGCAATCCTGCCACATTCTCGATGACCAAAGTTACATTGGATCCGTTCTGAACCGAAGTTCAAGGATGATACAATCCTACCACATTCTCGATGACCGAAGTTACACCGGATCCATTCTGAACCGAAGTTCAAGGATGATACAATCCTGCCACATTCTCGATGACTGAAGTTACACTGGATCTATTCTGAACCGAAGTTCAAGGATGATACAATCCTGCCACATTCTCAATGACCGAAGTTACAACGGATCCGTTCTGAACCAAAGTTCAAGGATGATACAATCCTGCCACATTTGTTATAGCTGATTTCATCACTACAGGTGAATCACACTTTGTATGGCCTTCCCTTGTCCCGCTGCAAACTCCTTAGACCCCATGGACCATTTTTTTTCCTTTGATGTTTCCTTGATCATCCCTAAAAACATATGAAAATTGATACACGCGACTTTTAAACATATAAGCACGTATATACGCGGGTTTGACCACTAAAACCGCGTACATCGAGATGTGTGCATAATCCAAATCCTTTTGGAGTTTTCCTTGACATGGATCTGAGTCATTTGACTCCTGGCCTTCCCTATGCCTTGAGATCACTCAGATTCGACCTTTCATTATCCCTTTGAAAGCTATATAAGGAACCCCTTGGTACATTGAAGGGAAGAAGAGAGAATTAAGAGCAAAGAAATTATAGTCCATTGTTGCCGGAACTTATGCTTGAGTCTGCATCCCTTTGTCCCTTGGAGCACTAGTGTGTTCTTCCCAAGCTTGCCTTTTGCTTGTGAGCTTGCTATCGAGAGATGGAGGATTGAGGTGGTGGAGGCCCAAGTGGGGGATTCAGTTTCTCCAGTTCACAGATGTGCCGTTAGAGGTTGTATCTTGTAATCTCTGATTTATATTAATAGAAATATTTTTTCCTGTCCAATAATGTGTGTTTGAATGAATATTTTATCCATGGGATCATGTCAAATTCTTTTACATTATTGATTATATACGCTAGAATAGATCAAACACCATGATATATAGAATGCTTTTATTTTTTACTTGTTGTTGAGGAAGTAATATATCAATTCAAGCTGAAGATTGGAAAGCTCAACTGGGATCTACTTCAGCCGTCCGGAATAAGGTACGAGGTCTAATCCTTTAGTGTTAGACATTTAAATTCTATTGCATATTGGAAAGGATTGATTGCTGGAGTCAAGCTGTCTGTTGTGGTACCCCAAGCCATAGGAATTTATCTCTGTAACAAAATTGGTGACTCCGCTGGGGAGTTCCTAGTAGTTGTCCTTTGGGGGTTTTTTTATCAGCATTCAATGAATTTGAATTGCTCTTTCTCTCTTGTTTTTGTGTCGGGTCTGGGGGCATGTATGCCTGGTAGGGTTTGATTGGTGTGAAGTCTTTCTCATCCTGTCTGCCTGCCTTGATTTTATGCACCTTTCTTCCTGTACGCAGGTTTTTAACTCAGTCGCGTATACACGTGGGTTTCTCTGCGATTTCCACGTATACACGCGGGTTTACTATGAACAGTCACATATGCCATTGTTTTTTCCTTTTTGAGGAAGTTAATTGGTTGCTGGGTGAATTCTGATATTTGCTGAGTCTCCTTTGGAACTTCCTGAGTCTGTTTAGACCTCTGTTTCTAACCAAAAACGTTTTTTTTTAGGCTAATTTTTTTTTTTAGGAAGGTTCTTATCATGGCGTTTTTGATTTTTTGTTTGAGATTAGTGCATTAGAGTTCTTTTACCTTAGTGCTTTGCTTGAGTGCTGTTTGGGTGTCCTTGCAGAGTCTAGGGGTCGTAGAATCATTCTTTTGCTTTTTGCATCTCATTTTATTTCAAAAAATCCAAAAAACATTTGCTTATCATCATGCATTGCATTTTGCATCTTTACATTGTGCTTGCACTAGATTTGCTTTGGAGTACTAGTTAGGTTTTCATATAGGAAAAATTTGCATTCATCATTTGAAGAAGAATTGTGCATTTCACGTAGTAGCATACCCTGTTTTCATGGACACAATGCATTTGCATTGATTGTTACATGTGCATTTTACTTCATGTTGCGTCATAAATCCATTAGTTGCACGATCATATCCTTTTTTTTGAGTAATAAAGCCAACTAAAATCAACACTAAATTAAAATGAATTACACTCTTTTCTTTTCTAGGGTGCACTAACAAGCTTAGGTTTTAGGATCTTGGAATAGTTCATTGCAAGTTAATTCTCCAAGATCACTAAACAACAACATGTATGTGTCTGTCCAGGTGAGTGTGTGAAATCCTTGGTGTAACCAGTGTTTCTCAAGATCCTCCTCTCAAAAGGGAGTTAAGCATGAGGCAGTGTGAGCAGTTATTGATTGGGATGACCCCTAGTCATAACTGAGTAGCACCGGAAATATTTCTAGGATTGTATTCATATCTGGGGGATCTTTCGAGAGTTTTGGGCTTTGCTACCCTGCCCATACAGTCAATCCTGCCTGCGACTGTCTGCCTGAGCATTGATTATATTGAGGTGACCTTAGTGGCCTTACCTAGGATATCAAGGGGGTACTTTGCAAGGTTTATTCTGCAGGTGTCCCGGCCAAGTTGGGGTCAGACAGCACAGTCGCTTTATGCGTTGAAGCTGAGGGCCACAATAATTGGTTACATACCTTCACTTGTTGTGTATGGGAGTCTCACGCCTCTCCTAGGCGAGACATACCTGCTTCATTTGGGAGCTCACTTATGCAGCCCTTGTTTGCTTGCATTTGGCTTTAGATTTTATTAGTGATTGCTCTGTGCATGATATTTGGCCTAGGGTTTACGTAAATAGTGAGTCTTTTCTATTTTTTGAGTCATTGTGGATTCGGGTACGGTTCCTCATCGTTCTCATCGTTTAGCAGGACTTCCGCCTTCTACTTCTCTTCCTCCTTTAGGAGAGAGACCTAGATAGTCCAGGTAGACTATTTCACACATTGATTCACACACCATGGGAGACCATTTAGGGGATATTCCTGAACCACCTCCTCCCATTTGTGTAGATGATGGGGAGTTTACTCCTACATACGATCCTTCACCCGACTTGGCTGAGTTAGGTCCCTTGATTTCTGAGATAGGAACCATGCATGATAGACCTACTCACTCTATGGTTGATTCCCCATTGACACGTTACCGGTATGGAATGCCGGAGGACACTAAGACTCAGTTTGAACCTACCAGCACTAGCTACGGTAGTTATGCTATGTATGGTTTCCCTACACAGGATTTGGCATTTCATGTTGAATCCAACTTTGAGCCTAACACTATGCCCGGGGGCACTCTCATTCCTTACCATGCGGAGAGTTTTGGGAGCACTAGTCACATTGCACCTTCCGTCCCAGTGGTGGTAGCTACATCGTATATCCCTCCTAGGTCTAAGGTTAGCGGTCTGATTAGGATACCAAATCCGAGATGAGTAACAATAGGCGGTATCACGTACAATATTACTCAGATTCCTTCATCCTTGATCCCTAGTTCTTCAAATGTACATCCTCCACCTTATTCATGTGGTCCTTTGAGCTGGTATATGGCTACGAGTCAGGTCCATACTGCGGTTACTAGACCGATTGTGTCTCAGGTTTACATACCGCCCGTTGCTTCGGGAGGCTATGTTCATACTTCTAGAGTTCATGTTGCTACTTCCGGGTCATATATCCCTACTTCCGGTATGTATATCCCTACTTCTGGAGCGTATCTTCCTACCTATGGAGTGTCTCACGGGGCATCGCATGCGATGACCTATGGACCCTATTATGGGACGCAGTATGGACACGGTTCTTCACCTTATGGAGGCGGGTATCAACAACCTGCTTACTCTCCTAATTACAGCTTTGTAGCTCCTACTAGTCAAGGTCCATCGTACTATGGTACTTCCACGCCACCCTATACGGGTCATATGGGAGGAGGACACTATGGCCAAGGCCATGGTGGTAATCAACCCTATATGAATCGGGGAGCCGTCCATCGACCTCATCATCCTAGGCTCCCTTTCCTCACGATGCTCAATATTCCTGACTTATCGAGATTGATGAACGATCCTGTGGCTCATGACCCGGCTTGGCCGGCTGTCCCTACCAAAATTCCTTCAGACATACCTAAGTTCGAGGGAAAATCGGGAGAGGATCCGAGTGAACACGTTACTAAGTTTCACCTATGGTTCTCTTTGAATTCCTTACATCAAGACTCAATCCATTTGAGACTATTTCAACGCACCCTTACAGGGCCTGCCGCGAAGTGGTATATAGAGTTACCTAAGGGAGCTTTCTCTTTGTTCGAAAACCTTACGATGACTTTTCTTAATCACTTCCAGCTACTAGTACGTTAGGATGTTGGTACTGAACTCTTGTCAACATTTCGGCAAGATAAAGCCACCCATATTTCTCATCATATTTAAGAGTGGTGTAGACGGAAGATGTTAATTAAAGCTTTTATACCGTCGGAATTCCTCCTCGAGTGGTTCCTCAAGTTGTTATTGTTGTATATAGTGAAGGATGTTTCCACATCCAAAGTGCAGAATGAGGAACAAGCGATTTTTAGGGCACAGGAACTGGACTTGATTTATGCTCAGTCTGGTTTGTTGTATGAGATTATTCCCAATGCTCCTCGTTCCAGTTTCGATCCCAAAGTCAAACCTGGACCACATGCCGATGGCATTGTGGGTTGTGCAAGTACGAAACCTGTGGATTCGGTTGCAAAACAAGTTAGTCAATTGTCAATCAACCAATCTGCTTCGAGACAAGCTACGGCTTTGTCTCAACCCACCCAAATGATGAATGTACTCTCTGTGCAATCGTCAGACCAGAAGGGTAACCAGTAGCCCGGACGGAATAGAAAAAAGGGTAAAAATAATCAAAAGGGTGGGAATAAAAATGAGAATTCTAACAATAATGACAAGAACGGTAGAAATGATGGGGCGGACAAGCAAGCTAAACGTAAGGTTAAGTTCCCTTGTAAGTTGTGAAGGATGATCACCTCACTTACTTGTGCTCTCGAATTGAAGAAGCTTCGAGACTCTTGGAACAGGGCCTAGCTGTGCTAACTAACCCTTTACCGCATAATCAAAATATGAACTTGAAGTCACACGACCATTCTAGTGATGATGATACACCAGAGCGTAGTGTTCGTGGATGCATTAACATGGTCCGTGCTGTGAAAATTGTGACTCGTGCGAAAGATTATAGTTTGTCACAACTGTTAACACCCAAAAAGTGTCCACTACCTCATCTACCTCACTACATGGCTCATTTGTCCATTTTCCTACCATTTTTCCATTAAAAATCTTACTATAAAGCCTCCAAAAGGCCATAAAACCCTCTTTTCCTCCAAAAATAGCAAAAAACCCCAAAAGGGAAGAAAAATATAAAATAATGAGGAAAAGGAGGAAAAAACCCTAAAAAGCTAAAACCCTAAATAGCTGAAACCCTAACCCTAAAACCGGCACTCCACCACTACAAATAAGTGATGGAGACCCCTTATTCCACATCCACAATCACAACCTGCCTCTGCCAAAATTGCTCTTGAAACCCTAGCTCACCATTGAGCTGCTTTCACCATTAAGAGCCCCTTTTGGCCCATTTCCACCATCGGAGAAAGAGAAGGAGCACCTTGGAGCTCGGAGCCACCTACTCAGACCAGCGCGAAGGGCTTCACCAACCTCCACATTGGAGGTCATATCAATAAAAAATCATTCTTTACTTTTTGCTGTTTTGCTTCATGAACATGTTTAGATTAGTCTTTATTTATGTTTAGCACTTTTTATTTTACATATCATTGAACTGCTACTAAGGAATCCATTGTCCTTAGTAGGTGCTCATTCGCACCAGCTAGGGCTAAAACCCTAGCAACAACAACCCAGCCCAGGCAAAGAGCCTGATCCACCAGGGTCCCCTTTGCACATTAAGAAACCTTCGAATAAACCTGAAGCTGTACCTCGCATTCCTAAGGGAGTCCTTAAGCATTTAGGGCATAATCCAAATGCCTAAGTCGCCCAGAATTATTCAATTGTCAAGGATTTGGGCCACACTCCTTGTGCGATGTCTGCATTGGAAGTGCTTCAGAGTTGTCCTTCGCAAAGGAAGGCGTTGCTTTCTGCCCTTGGTGTGAACGATGATGATTCTTCCTTTGTGATCAAATTTGAAACTGCAGGACTCCAACCTCGCTTGCCCTACTATGTGTCTCTTTTGGTGCACATAGAATGTCTTAATATGACCATCAAGCGCACTGTGATTGACTAGGGCATTGCTGCTTCTGTGATGTCTTTGGCTTGTTGGAAGGGTCTAGGTTCTCCTGAGCTGTCTAAATCAGCGACTATGTTAACTGCATTTGATGGGAGATATTTTAGGCCGCGCGGCATCCTTCCTTCCCTTAAATTCTGTTTAGGGGGGAAGACCGTTGCAATAGAGGTTGAGGTGGTTGATGCGCCCCTCGACTACAATCTCTTGCTGGGTAGGAATTGGATGTATAGTATGCAAGCCGTTGCTTCTTCCTTGTTCCGCGTTTTATGCTTTCCACATAATGGGAAGATCGTAACGATTGATCAAATGACATTCAAGAATCCGTCTGTTACCACATCTTTGGGAGTTTCGATCCTGATCGTTGACCACTCTCAGCCAGAAACTAGGAGTGTGGGTGTAGGCATGTATCCATCCCTCATGGGAAGCTTTAGTTGTCCTGCACTGATCCTCATGATAGGATCTAGTTCCAATGAGGCTTTGACATCTATGATATCAGTGTCTTTTTACATGAGTCATATGGAATATCCTTGGATTCTTCCTACACTGAGTACTTCGAGTGAGCCCGTCCAAACGAGCGTGCCATTGCCTACAACTATGATAGCTTATCAAGATAATCTCAAGAGTGTTGCAGTGCCTAGTCCTTCCTCTTCGCAGACAAAGGAGGAGGACCCTTATGTGCTGCTGGCATGGGTAGTACAGTCTTCTCAGGAACATGACTACCTTGATACGATTTTCCCTTCAGATGAAGTGATTATTGAGGCTATGTCGAGAGTTGAGCCACCATGGGAGGAAATTCATCATAGATCGTACTTTCTTCCAGAGCTTGACCATTTGGATCGTGAGGATTTTAGGGTGGTTCTTAGTCAGAGAGTTGGTAGTCCTGTGGTTCCATTAAGCTCTCCTAGTCCGATGGCTGATGGAAACATGGCTAACATATCTTCAACGATTCCTATCAACATCTCTCGCGATCCTGGCACAATAGAGAATGTCTATATTGGGGCGGAATGTTCCCATGCTGAGATTCTGGAATATATCGAGCTATTCAATAAATTTCGTGATATCTTTTCTTGGTATTATGATGAGATGCCAGGTATTGACCCTCGTATTTTCGAGCACGAGATTAAGACTTACCCCAACACTAAGCCTGTTCGACAACATTTACATGCAGTGAACCCTAAGAAAGCACCTGCCATTAAGGCAGAGATAGAGAAGCTATTGAAAGTCAGTTTCATCTATCCCATTCCCTTGATGGAGTGGGTTTCAAACCCCATTCCGGTGATTAAGAAGCAGGGAGCGATCTGCATATGCACTGATTTCCATGATTTGAATCGTGCCTGTCCTAAGGACAACTTCCCGACACCATTTATAGGTCATATTTTGGATGAGTGTGCGGGTAGCGAGGTTTTCTCCTTTATGGATGGATTTTCCAGGTATAATCAGATACAGATTAAACCTGAGGACCAACATAAGACTACATTTATTTGTCCTTGGGGAACATTTTCATATCAGAAGATTCCTTTCGGCCTTAAAAATGCCAGAGCTACATTTCAGCGGGAAATGACCTTGATTTTCCACGATCTCAAGTCAATTATTGAGGTATTTTTGGATGACCTCGCTGCTCATTCTCGCATGAGAATGCGTCATCCCTATCACTTGAGATTGGTATTCAAAAGATGCCACCACTATTCGGTTAGATTAAATCCTCATAAGTGCATATTTTGTGTGAAATCAAGTCGATTGTTAGGATTCATCGTTTCTAAAGAGGGTATAAGAGTCGACCCTTTGAAGGTTGAGGCAATACTTCAGCTATCTCCCCCGAAGAATATTCGTCATCTTCCGTGTTTGCAAGGCATGGCAAACTTCTTACGAATATTTGTTGTCAACTTTGCCAATTTGACTAGAGGCTTCATGTGTCTCTTGAAGAAGGACAACCCCTTTTATTGGGATGAGCGAGCCCAAGAGTCCTTCGATGCACTCAAGCAAGCCCTAGCATCAGCTCCGGTGATTAGTCCTCCGGATTATAGCCGTGATTTTCTATTGTAGGTGGCCGCGTCCTTAGAGACGATTGGTATGGTTTTGGTCCAAGAGGATGAGGAGCTCCAAGAGCATGTCATATATTATTTGAGCTGAAACCTTATTGATGCAGAGATTCATTATTCTCATGTCGAGAAGCTTGCTTTAGCTACCGTACATGCGGTTCAGCGATTGAGACATTATATTCTCCTTCGCCAGACCTTGGTTGTGGCCCATGTCAATCCGTTTCAATTCGTCCTCACCCGAAGGATGATTGGGGGAAAATATAATAAATGGATTGTCATTCTATAAGAATTCGATCTCGGGTTTGTTTCGGCAAAATCGAAGAAGTCTTTAATTTTTGCAGAGCTTATATCGGATTTCCCGAGCGAGGCCGAGGAGTTGGTTTGTGAAGATATGTTTTCCGATGAACAAATATTCTTAATCTCAATGTTAGACCCATGGTATGGGGATATCATAATATATTTACAAACACTGAAGACCCCTACTCACCTCTAACGAGATGAACGACGATGATTACGTCACGTCTCTAAGAACTACCTCATAGTGGACAATACTTTGTACTGCCATGGGGTAGATTCCATTTTACGACGTTGTTTAACTCATGAAGAGGCTGAGGTAATGTTGAATGACTGCCACGGAGGGGCGTGTGGTGGTCATTTATCTGGGCTTTCTACAACTCAAAATATTTTAAGAGCGGGTTATTTCTGGCCGTTGATCTTTAAGGATTGTGTTGATGCGGTCTGTTATGTCAGGAATTTGTTTCTTACCTTTTCATGTTTGATTACCTTTTTGATTAAGTTTTCTTATTTCTTTGACTTTATATTTCAAATACCATAGGAGTTTTTGGGTATTTACTTTAATTTTTAAGTCTTTTTGTTTTTAGAGTCATTTTGTTTTTCCTCCCTTAGGTCTTAAAAGGTTTTAAAAAAAGGTCATATTATCTAATGATGTAGTTCCAAATATCATTTTGAGCATGGTCTTGCATATTCATAGTTCAAAACAACTTTTAAACTGCATTCAAAATGACGAAAAGCTGAAAAACAGTGAGAAAATAGCACTAGGATTATTCTTGTAGCGCTGGGGTGAGAAAATAATGAAGGCACGCTACAAGAATATCGCGACCTTCATTTTTCCCGATTTTCTAGCAAAATTTTGTCACGATTTCAAACACTGAATGACTAATCCCCTGCTATGAGTTGTTTGCTACGTGTGAACTCCAGAGTTATCATGATTCCAAGTGGTTCCAGGTCGTGAAGCAAATCGTGGCTATCATTACTCCTAATGCGGTTTGGTTTGATAGGTAGCAGCGTAATTCAGTCTAATATGACATGAGTTGTCATTTGCATGCACTATCAAAGATGAAGGAGTTCGTGGGGTAACCATAACTGCTGAAAAGCCGGATTGTGTCGCTGCAGAACAAAGGCAAGGTTATTAAGGCTGCACGGGAAATTAGGGCTCTTTAATTTCGCCGCTTGCAGTAAAATTGATTGTTGAAGGACATCTGTACAATCGAGGAGAAGAACTTAACAACTCAGGGCATGATTTTAAACCACTTTAGTCGATCAATTAACAGGTATTTCATGATAAAACCATATATCTGCAAATTTGGGGTTTTTTCCGTCAGGGTTCATTTTATCAAAATTGATCGATGTAAATGTTAAAATGTGCTATGGAATGAAAATTCATCCAAGGAAGTAGCTGCCTGGGACATGTTGAGATGCTCTATTAAGGGGAAGATTGAAAATTAAGCTTATTATTAGACTATGCATTTGTTGAAGTTTCAAAGAGGCAGGGTCGAAAAAACTCTGTATGTCATGAGGATTTAAATATCAATACTGCTGCTGGTGCGACATAAGAGAAAATATCTGGACTTTTAAGACAATATGAAGACCTAGCTAGCCTAAATATTTAGTTTTCACTGTGTGATTAAAAGCTGATCAGTTGGTCTTAAGGTCAAGATTGAAATAAGAAATGAACAGAGTATAAGACTATCACCCTTGTCATTTCAACACAAGGTTCCTGTCTGCAGTTTAAGGAGAGTCTCTTGTTTGAATGAATAATGTACATGATTTCTAGTTTCATTAACAATGCAAAAGGGGCCGAATACCTAAAATTGCAGGGAGACCTAAGTTGTTAGGTGTGGAGGTTTATTGTTTTTGAAAGCAGATGAAGGCAACGAGGAGTTGATAATAGATGAAAGCCTAGTACCAGTTTGATGTTTACACTGTTGAGAGCTGAAAGTGATAAGTTTGAGATTGTTGTTGCCTTATATTCCTCTCATACAACCTCTGAACAGTCTGCAATCAATTTAGAAGGTTTCCAGCAGAGAAGAGTTTTGAATAAAGCAGGCATCTGTCAGATCATAAACTAAAACCTAAAACCACATAGTTTTCATCCCTGGAAGAAAAAGATGGGTAAGAGTGGTAAAATTAACAGAGCTGAACCAACTGATGTGGGGTGGATTGAAAAGCTTCTTGGATGTGTTGAATTATTTCAACAAGCTGGGTGGCTTGAATTCTTCAAAAGAATAAATGGATATAATAATGAAGTGTCTTGCAAGTTTGCACAGTGTTGTAAAGAGGACATGGTGACCTTCGATACTCTTAAATTTAGACTGACTGTGGAGTTGATCTCAGAAGCCATTGGGATTAAGAATGATGGTGAATTATGGTTTAAGAAGCTGCCTTTTGACTTTGATCCACAAAGATATCTTTTACCAAATGTCACTCCTGATTGGAATAAAGGCATCCTTATCCAACATTTCAGAAAGGAATGGATAGATCCAACCAGGATACTGCAGAGCTATGTTACTTGTGAGGCTAGGTACGCTTATGTATACAAATACCACTTCAGATTCTTTCAACACATGGTGGGGGTGTCAAAGATGAACTTGCCATTCTTATTTTTGAAGATCTTGCAGAAGATGTCCAACAGGGTGAAAGGGCAGATGGATCATTCCTCTCAGTCCATTTTTCATCATGGGCTGATTAAGCTAATTATCAGCACTGTTTTGCATCATGAGGGTAAAAATTGGGACTTCTTTCTTTTTTGGTCAAGCTTCCATGTGAATCAAGAAGATCAGCAGCCTAAGAGGCAAGCTAATAAGGGTAAGATTTTGATGAAAAAATTAGGACAGAAGCCTAAGCTTGAGGTTAAAGAAGAGGTCAAAACTAAGAAAATATCAAAGCAGGTGGAAGAGGATAGTAAACCCAAAGTATTTTCAGCTAGTAGCAAAGGCAAGTACTCACTGTTTGAAGACCAAAAGCAGCTGCTACAGCCCCTAGTACCAACAGAGGTCCCTCATGAAATGAAAACTGCTGATACAAAAAAGGTGGATGTACATGAAGAAGAATTGCAAGACAAACAGAGAAGCCCCATTACTATATTGTCTGATGATGAAGGTTACCTGTTAGAAGAGGAGCAAGTAGAAAAATTTACAGTTGAAGCTAAAACCTACAGAGAAATTCCTACTTCAGGCAGCAAAGCAACAAAACCTAATAGAAAGAGGAGTAAACTTGAAGTAGTAGAGCTGGCTGCTATCCAGCATCAAGGAAAGGAGCTGAAAATGCTGGGAGAAATAGCATCATATTGGAGACCTAAAACTAGGTCAAAGAACAAACTAAGACTGAACATGAAAAAACTGCTCAATCCCAGGTTAAACACAAATGAAGTTACTGTGTTAGATGATGTATCTCCTGATGAAAATCCAGAAATTAAGAAAGCTAGCAGAAAAGGGAAGAAGCTAGCAGCTATAAAAGCTTCTTATGTGCATCCTGCAGAAGTCAAGAGTTCATCAAAATCATTAGAAGATTCAAGCAAGCCTGCACCTAAATTATCTGAAATGTTTTTTGAAATAAGAGATGATCTTTTAAAACAGTCACAATCAAAAGAAGAAGCTCCTTCGGTTGAAGTAACAGGTTAGGAAAATCCCAGTATTGTAGACATTCCTACAAACCCATTAATTGATGATGCAGATATCTTCAAGAGGCTTGACATACCTTGGAAGCCCACAGATGAACAAGAAGCTATGACAGAAAAGGTCATTGACATAGATAAAGAGAACTTGTAGAAGACTGTCAGGCAGTACAGGAAGCAAATGACTTATATGCAGGATGTTAATGATAGATTAATGATGGCTAATAGGAGGTTGAGAGAAGACCTGCAAGATGTAAATGAACATTTCCAGGAGTTAACAGCAGTAGCAAAGGAAGCACTAAAGAGGAAAAGGGCTACTGATATGCATTGTACAGAACTGGAGAAGACAATCCAGGACCTGCAACAGAGGAACAAAGAGCTCATCAAGAAGATAAATGACATGGAGCAGGACCAGAAGAAAGCTAAGAGGAAGGATGAAGCGCTAGATGGTATTGCCTTGTTGGCTGAAGCAGCAAAAGATCTTTAAGTCAGTTGTTCATTTAGTCAGTTGTTATCTTTTGATAAACACATATGTTAGTGATTTACTATTTTTAGCATATTTTGTAATTCTGTAAGTTTGTACTTTTTACTTTACCTCAGTGAGTTGATAGAGGCAGTTAGGGTTTTAGACCCAACTGATTTTGTAAAGAAACACTATTTAGAGAGATAGAGAAGTCATTAGGAGGGTTCTGATTTTTGGGAGCTACAGGATGTCTTCAGACTGCTTTTGTCTTCAAACATGTTCAGGAGCTAGGTACATGACTCTTATATGCATTTGGTGATGAAATTATGAAATATATGACCTTTTCCCCTTCAGTTTTACTGTGTTGGCTTTATTATTGAACTTGTTTGGTTTCTTAATTGATATATTCATTGCTAGTTAATGTGTATTTGCTGGTAATGCTTGTCTCCTATGTATGAACCTCAGCATAGTGTTTCTGTTGAATCTTGTGTGATATATTATGCATCTTTATCATTTTCTGTTTATGATTTAGTTACTGCTTTACTTATGAATGTATTCCCTGATTGTTCCCAAAGCTTATAACCATTAAAAACCTTTTAAACAAACCATAAACCCTAGTTTTATTGAGTTTTATATTTGAGTGTGTGTTGGCTTGTTTCTCTGGCCTTAGAAACAATTTCTAGCACAAACACGGTCAAGAGGTGCCACCCTTTCTAGGTGTTCGTACGTAATATGCGCTCAAAACCTGCCTTGTGACATCCCATTATCACTGTCAGTCCCTTCACCAAGTGGGGGCTCTATTTTATGGATTGCAACCCAGATTCGGCTGGGGAGCACCATCACATTATAGTGGCTGTTGATTATTTCATGAAATGGGATGAGGCTATGCCTACAGTAAAATCTGATGGTGAGATATCCAGTCACTTTGTGTTCAACCAAATTATTACTTGGTTCGGGATTCCGAAAGAGCTTGTCACTGACCATGGCTCGCACTTTCAGAACCGTATGATGGAAGAGTTGGCATCCAAGTTAGGGTATAAGCAAGAGCATTCATCTTCTTATTACCCCCAAGCAAATGGACAGGTAGAGGCAGTGAATAAATCACTCAAATCCATTCTCCAACAAACTATCATGCAAAGCAAGAATAATTGGCACATTATGTTATATCCGGCTTTGTGGGCATATCGAACCGTGATTAAGACTGCCACTGGTTTTTCTCTATATCAGCTTGTAAATGGAGTGGAGTCGATATTGCTATTTGAATGTGAAATTCCTTCATTGAAGCTAGCTGTGGAACTCTTACCAGACACTTCCCCATTGGAGGAGCGTTTGGTTCACCTTGAGCAGCTTGATGAGCAGCGTCAGGATGCCTTGGTGGCTCTAGATTTCAATAAACATCACGTTAAGGTCTAGTACAATAATTCTGTCCATCCAAGGGCATTTAGTGAAGGTGATTTGGTCCTTTTGTGGGATCAACCAAAAGAACCCTTGGGGGCAAGGAAGTTTAATCCTATGTGGTGTGGTCTTTACGTGGTCAAGCATGTGTTAGAGAAGGGTGCATATGAGTTAGTGGATTACGAAGGAATAGCTTTGGCGGAGCCTAGAAATGGGCTCTATCGCAAAAAAATACTATGCATGATCTTTAGCCAAGGCTGCTTGTTGTATATTATTGTACAACTTTGCGTAGTTAGGTCTTTTTCTTATCGTGATCGGGTTTGTGATTAGTTTCCATTTCTTTTGGCAGATGTCAATGGAATCTTTCACCTACATAGGATTCGCGGATGGTGCAATCCGTCACACTCAACACTCAGCCTCTGATGCTTGGGTGATTTATACTCCTATGGGTCAGGTACTGTCTTCAGGAAGTGTATGTCTACAGCCATCTTCCAACAATGTTGATGAATATAGCGTCGTTATTGAGCTTCTATGGGATGACATTTTACATGGTGTTCTATCTCTTAAGGTACGTCTTGATTCGGAGTTAGTAGTGTCACAGCTCAATGGTTTGTACCATGTTAGAGATCCGACGTTATTGAGAAGATTCTTGCATGTGAGATTGTTAGAACGGCAATTTGACAACATCACATATATACACATTCCAAGAAATAATAATCAATTTGCTGACTCATATGCTAACTACATGTTATATTGGCATTTGTTTCATTCACAATAAATTAATCACAAACACAATTTTTACACATGTAAATAAATAAACTGATCACCATAAAACTTTTTATATGTACATCAAAAATGTGATAATACATAGTGTCATGATACAAAATTGGGGCTCTCAAGCCACCATCATATAATACACAGTCATACAAAATGTATACACTCCCAGGTGTCTAATCCTGTGGAGGAGGAGGAGGGTTGTGATCATGGAATGTCACTATGGCTCTAGCTAGCCGTCAGAATAAACGCACCCATGCGCGTGGTACACCCACCACCTGTCACTGCATGGCCTCAGGCAAGTCCTCAACTTGCGCCATGGGAACTCTATGTGTCAATCTCACGAAGGTGGTATGAATGCTCTGGAGCATTCGCTCCACATCCACACCCGTGATGTCATCTCCTCTTCCCCTTTGTCTATGATGAGGGAAGCCCTCTGGCTACCATGGTCCCACATCTGCACATAAATGGTAGATGTCACTATGTATCATCACCCAAAAATATGTCTTTTTGATTCCACATAATCAAGAAAATACAAAAAAATTAAATAACTCAAAAATTTTAAAAAGAGAGAGTCGAGATTCGTTACCTATATCACCATATGCCGATCCTAGTGGTAACGGCATGTCTGGGTCCCCCCGGAAATCTATCCCTGCATAGGGGTATTCATCGATGGAAACTATATGTCGTCACCACCATGGAAAGAAGTCAGCTGGATATGGGTTGGCCACCCTACCACGCCCCAGTCTGCACATAGCATCTGCCCAACACCACTAGGATAGACCTTGAACCCCGTGGAGAGGAACGTCCACTCTAGGGCTCAATCCTGGAACACGCTCGAAGAAAAACGTGCTCAAAATACTGTTGAACCCGAAGTTTCGCAGCCTGCCTGCCTTACACTCACTAAGCTGGTGTTTCATGTTGCTTAGTAGTGTAGTACTCCAATCGTAGATGGTGGGTCTCGTGCACTCCATTGCATAGAACATCAGAGGCCGTGAGGCCTGGTGGAGTGATGCTAATCCGGCTATCCTACCCAGTGTCAGTAATATGGCCTTCAGGCCTAGCACCTGTATAGCATTGGTAGGGACTTGACTCCCCACCTTCTCAGTGTCTGGATAACAGTACACGGCAATGTACTTGTCGATAGTCAGGCCACCTCCTGGCCCACCACGGGAACAAAGGTTCACCACCTCCCCTCGTCTAGAAAGCCCTGTGATAAAGTGTAAGTCATCCACCTCTATGGTGAGGGACATCCCATCTAGATGAAAGGACTCCGAGTCTGGATCCTAATAATCTACCAGCATCTGTAACAGTCTTGGTTTGGCCCTCAAACCACCAAGACACCAAAACTTGTAGAGTCCTGTTGTGCCCCTGCTCAACAGCCTTTTAAAATCATTATTTCATCAAACAAAATACCATTTTGTTTTGATGAAATGTTTAAATTTTAAAGGGATAAATTCAATGAATTTCCAGCTACTGAAAGGGTGGTTTTTCTTAGGCTACTGATTCGTTGAAATTTCACATTTTAAACAACCTTTGCAAATTACATTGGATTAACGAAATCACTACTTTAAAGTTATTGTTTTGGATGGATTTATTTTGGGGAAAGCTAAAGCATGAGTCTTAATGATCCTTACACCTGTTATTGTCATCCTAGTTTTGTATATTATCCAAAACATTAGAAATTTATTTTATTGATTTCGTTAGCATAATTATTTATAAGGTTGCATTACTATGGTTTTCATGTGCAGTCCGAGTAATGGTTATCAAAGGTTGGATCTTTGTAACTCCAATGAAGCCTAGACATATGTCTTATGTGCCATATCCTAATTTTGCAAGCCATCGTTGATTTTGATTGATTTTCATATGGTGATATTTCAAGGTTCAATTTCAATTGTATGGTTTGTGGTTATATTTGATCGTTCGCCACCTTTAAAAGGTAGGTCGAATCCATGGTAGGAGTGCATGTATTATGGTTATCGTCGGGTTGATTTATGTCACAACCTATATCCTCATTCACCTATTGTGAAGCTAGTATGCTATAATGACACTGGTACTTGACCTGTCCATCACGTTTAAGTCTTGGTACGTATCCTCCGTCGTGGATGCCTGTCAATGGAACACATGTTCTACGTACAGCGAAGGGCCTCCTATCATTCAATTCAGGGTAAATCATGATAATATCAGTTGTCTAGGGTCTTCGACCACCATTTGTGTCATCAATCGATTACCACTTTGAGTGCCGATGCCTTCGTTTATGCCAAACCCTCAGGGGTATAGTCTGTGTTTATGCATGGCTTATCCTGTTCATCACCTGGTTTTACTTAGCCTTTATTCCAAGTTCTCACGATCTCATGTTATGTCTCTTGCCGAGCTCTGGTACCTATTTTGTGTGCGGTTACGCACCTAGACTTAGCCAGTGATGGCACCTGTAGTGAGGGTCGAACCCTGCGAAATGACCTTGTTAAATTCGAACCCTGAGCTCGCAGTAAAGGTTGAGGATGTAGGGTGGATTTCATTCTTGAAGAAATTCTCTGACTCGAACCCTGAAGTTACTAGGGTTTTCACTCTCTCCCTGGTTGATTTTCAAGTAGAAGTTGGTGACCTTCAGTTTCGGGTTGATGAACAGTCAATAGCAGCCGCAACAGGTTTGTCCCTGACCGGGCAGAGATGGTTCAAATACAAGAAGATGAATATAACTAAATGGCGATAATTTCTTAAAAACCCTGCTCAGGAAGTCTCTTTTTGAACTGGAGTGGCCCGTAAGTATTTTTAGAAAGAATGGCATCCTGTCCTTGATTTGATTCATCGATACTTGACCTGTGAAGGCCGGTTATCGTCAGCGTATGTATATCACCTACGGCTTATGTCTATTTTTATAGAGTTTCCATTGAATTTGCCTTATTATCTTTTGCATAGCTTGTTCAAGATGTCTAATGCGATTAAAAAAGGCCCTAAACACGTCAGTCACAGCCTTTTTCATCATGGCTTGGTTCGTATGTTGATTGATAGCAAATTGTTGAAGTTGGGTCGGTCATGGGAGGAATTTGTAGAGTCCAATGGTTTTTCCTCATTTTTTCACTGCATGTTTGATAATCCTGATGATTGTAACAAGCATAGAGATCCGAGTTCAGTCCCAATCCCTTCTCCGCGTAAATCTCTGTCAAGCCCTGGCCATATGAGTCCTGAACCCTGCAAAGACTCCATGGATAAACCAGTGAAAGGTGCTCATACACCTCTAGGTTCTAAGCATGTCAGGAAAGCTTCATCTCTGTCACCAATAACCCCACAAAATAATACAGATAAGATTCACGATCGTGGACGAGATAGACCAAAGGCTAAGTTGGCAGCTAGATTCACTAGGAGCATGGCTAAAGGCAACTCTGTCAAAACCCCCGTATCTGATAGTTATCGTATTGAGACTGTGGTGATTGATGACGAACCCAAAAATCCTTCTCTGCCTATGAAAGTTCAGTCTCTCGAGCATGAATTCGATGTCAACCTTTACCATGTTAACCCTCCTGCAGTGGATAAAGCGGTTCAGGTAGATCCCGTCATTGGTCATACAACTAAAGAGAAGCATATAGATTCAGGCTCACCTGGATCTTATTGTTTTGATGATATGATGCATCCTTTGTTCATTAATTGCCTTTTAGACAAGGTTCACCGAATGGAGGACAGAATGAAAGAAATAGTAGCAAGTCGGGATTTAATGAAAGCTGATAATGTGGAATTAAAGGCGAAAGTCGATGTGAATGATCAACAGCTTCTCCGATTGAGAAATCATAAGAACAAGCTCATAAGGATAGTTCTTAAATTGCAAAACTAAAATGACAGAAATGAAGAGAAACTTCGAGAGCTAAACGCTCAAATCACCCTCATACAGTTTAAGAGTCAGTCTCCAAGTCAGTCGTCTGGTGTGAATATTCAAGTTTTCAATGCGCCGGTTAATTTGTGATTATGCTGGATCTATTTGCTGTCGGGTTTTAGTTTTGAATTTTTGTTGATCAGGTAACTTCTGTACAGGTAATCACACGTTTTATTTCTGTTATTTTATAGCATTTGATATTTGATTTATATTGTGTTTTGATTTTATTATATTTACTGCAGGTGATATGGTTGTTGTTTACGCCCAGGTTTTGATGGCTGTTTTTGGATGACATTCCACATCGATCGGAACAGATCAATTACTAGACTTTCCAGGTTTTGTTTTATTGTTGGAATTTCGATTTTCCTAGATCGAATCGTTATATTTTCATGGTGTTTTACTTGTATTGAAAAATGACATGTTTCACTTGTCATTTTTAGTGGAAAATTAGTTGGATTCGATCTAGGCTATCTCGAGCTTTTAGGGATGTTTATTTTTGAAAAAACATGTATTTAAGGTTTGAAAGTTGATGGGAATGGGGGTCGATAGTTGATGGAAGGGAAACAACAAGACTTGGTTTGATTTACTTGCGACTCTAGACAGCTACCTGTCTGCAGCCACGATATTTTGAACTGGTGATATTTTAATATATGTTTATTGTTTGTATACTTGGCATATACTCTTGATATCTGTTAGTCTTGTCATTTCCTTTTCTACTTTATTATGTTTGTCATAATTCTCTACAGAATTTTACAAATATACATCTCATGTATGATTATCGATTTTGACTGTTTTCGATCTTGTCGATATGTCGTATTATGTAATTGATGATCGATATTGTTATTTATATAATATGTAATGGTTACGGTATGGTCTGTTAATGTTTAAACTTCTTTAAATATTATCAAGTATGTGCATGCAGTATTCTTATTGGCATAGATCGATTACAGGTTAATTGTCTTATCGCTCCTGATCAGGATAGGAAGTAGGTTAGGATAATATGTTGTTTATTTTCTGAAAAAAATCTATTTGAACCAGATCCCTCTTTATGAATTATATTCAGATTATTTCCTCTGTAATTATTGTATAATGTGTAGATAACATGCCTTTGTAAAATATTAATTGTGTTTGTATTTACTTTTCTGCTCCTGTATTATAATTCATTGTTTTAAGTCAATTAAATTTAATAGTCTGTCACCCTGTAACATATAACCTGAATTAACATTTGTAATCATAGGGATAGGTTTGACTAACAATCAGTAGTGTTAACTTTCACCAAAATTCTTTTAGACTTTCAGGCCAACAAAGCCTTTAAACCTGCCGGGAACGACTATCCCAAACAGCTTGGAGCCTGCTCTAAGGATCCCAGTCTGGGTCGTTTTCCCCCGTTGCGTGCATAGTCAAATACGCACGTCAACAATGGCGCTAAAAGGAGGGCCAGCGTAAGCCAATGGCTGATGAGAACAACTCTGTTAACAAAACTAATCAGCCTACCACCCCTCAAATATAGTCTACAACACAACCACGTACTCGCCAGTCATCACGACTAGCTGGGTCTCCATTGACTGACTCTGTCAGGAATCTTATCACTCAGTTTGATGCTATCAGTTCTCGCCATCCTGAGGATTTTGACCAAATCGAACAAGCCTTAGAAGAATCTCAAAGGATTTTAACCCGGTCCTATTCGAATATTACTGGGCGACAGCCTGTTGAGTTACCTCTCCCTCAGATTACCCAGCCCCGGACTCATCGTACTGAGCCTGTTTGGACTCGTCGTACTAAGCCTGTTTCAGAAGAACGGGAGCAGCCTGAAAGGGTCTTCACTGAGCCTCAAATACAGCAGTTGTTGACAGGTGCCAACCATCCTCTTCATCTACAGGACCAACTCCCTCAGGAGGTTCTGGTAAGCCACCATCTCCACCTCATCCACCTCGTGTTCTTCAAAAACCACCTTCACCGCCTCCTACACCTAGGAACATGGCAGGTGTAAACACTAATCCTAATGCTAATATGCCATCGTTGGCTCAGGATGTGGTTGTTGTTCCAGGCGATCAGCATCCTTTGCGCAAACATCCTGAGAAGCTGTTACCTAAATTCAACCCTGAGTCGAACGAACCGGCTGAAGATCATGTTAAAAAGTTTATGCTGGCGGTTCGGCTCTTAGATGTTGAACATGAGGACGTAGTATGTCGACTTTTCCCTTATACATTTGAGGGTAAAGCTTCAACATGGTACTTTTCACTTACAGTGGGTTCCATTACTAGCTCGAATGAATTTGACCTTGCATTCATGAATAAATTTGGAGATGACAAGACTCCAGCTATCCTAGTGTCAGAATTGTCTAGAATTCGCATTGAACCCAAAGAAAAGGTTAAATATTTTAACCACCGTTTTCTAACTTTAAGAAACAGGATTCCTGCTACTTCAAGGCCGACTGAGGATGTTACTGTTGAATTTTACACCTCAGCCTTGCCTGGGAAAATAGCTGTCTTTGTCAGACAAAAGGCCAAAATTACCCTCGCTGAAAACTTTGAAGAATCAATTAAAGTTGAAAAGGATGTGACTGCCATGAAAGCAAATCCTAGAGTAGATACTGATGCTGCATCTTCTTCCCGCAAGAAGACTGACAGTCCTGCCAAAAATGCTACAAGTTCTGACAAAAAAGGCCAAGATGCCTTAGATTTTGACAGTCTCCAAAGAGTTATTAAAAAACTGTCTAATGAAATCATAGACTTAAAAAAGGGTACTTCTGAAAATACCACAAACAAAGAACCACCAAAACAGTTCTTCAGGAGACCTTTTCAAAATCCAGCTGTGAAACAAAATACACCCTCTGAAGCTAATAGCGTTGAGGAAATTAATAGTTTTCTCAAATCAATAGTTTCAGATCTAGAAACAACTACTGAAAATGAAGCTCAGTCTTCCAGACAGAGTTCTCAAGATAAACAAAACACAAGTGATGGCAATGATGAGAAACCACCCCATGTCATCAGTCATTTTTGGGACACCTCAGAATTAACTGATGACGAAGAGGTGGCTGTTGTCAATGTAAATCAGCACCAGTATAACACTAGGAGTAAGAAAGACCAGCCTCCAACTGAACCTGCTACAACTGTTACAGATAATACTTCAGCTGTCAAAAACAAAGATCAGCATGCAAATAATAAATCTGCACACTCCATTGAGTTAGAATACAACTTGATTGAAGACTTAAAGAAAAGTAGAGCCAATATCTCTCTATATGAACTCATAAAGATACCTGTAATTCGAGATAAAATGGTGCAAGGGGTTTGCCCAAGTAAATCTGGTAAGACTCCTTCCAATCAAAATAGCTCTGTCAATGATAAAGATAACTCACAAAGGTCTTCGGTCAATGCATCATCCGTAGGCAAGAAATCTGATTCTTCAACTCCGCCCTTTTTACTTACATTTGAAATATTTAACCGCAAAGTGCATAACTATATGATAGACTCAGGGGCATCCAAGAATGTAATGCCTTACTCTGTATGTAAAAAACTTAATGTTGTCCCTGAACCTTGTGATATCAGTATTGTACAACTCGACCGTTCGAACGTAAAATTAATAGGTAAGTTGAAAGATGTGCTGATAAGGTTAGCATTGAATCCTCAAGTTCATTTTATTATTGATATCATTGTTGCAAACATCCCAGAAGCGTATGGTTTATTCCTTAGCAGGGATTGGTCACAAAAACTCGGTGGATATTTTGCGACAGACTGGTCACATTTGTGGATACCTCATAAGGGTCGTCCGAATAAGATCAGGATCGATCGAGAACGGTATATGAAGCATACCATCACTGAAATCGATGATTCAAATGAACCAATCTTATTCACTGATACCATAATGGGTAACTATATGGCTGATTCATTCTTTGGGAATTTCGAAGCTGAAATTTCAGAAATTCCAGATTCAAATCAGCAGTCTGAAATTTGTCATTTTACACAAGTCCCAGCTGACATTCCATTGCCAAATACACCACGTTTAGATCTCAATGACGGTCTTTGGTCTCTTTATTTTGACAGTTCCAAGTCAAAAGAAGGTGTTGGTGCAGGTTGTTTGCTGATAGATCCTTATGGGAAAAGGTACTTCATAGCTTGCAGGTTAGAATTCGATTGCACCAATAATATCGTAGAATACGAAGCTCTGATTCAAGGGCTGAAAAAAGCAATTGACTTGGGTGCCAAAGATCTGGTAGTCTTAGGAGATTCTGAGATCATTGTTCGACAGGTACGTGATACAATACACTGTATTTCTAGACACCTGAGAAACTATCAGGCTGAGGTATGGAATTTACTATCAGCATTTGAAGCATTTAACATAAGTTCCATCCCACGTTATCTGAATCAAGAAGCTGATATTCTAGCTAATGTTGCTTCAAGATTAATTCCATCTGAAAGAATGCTTACTGATGCTTTCTCAGTTGAATTGCTTTTCAGACCTTCTATACCTGACAACATAGCAAATTGGAGAGTCTTCAATGACGATGAACAATTGATCGATTTTCTGACCTTGAAGGATACTTTTAAGGATGCGGTCTGTGACGAAATGACTCACGATGAGGATTTACATAATTTTGCAGTAATCCATAAGCCTTGCTCGATTCAGGAATCTCTCAACCAGGTCAGCCCTTTTCCCAGATCAGTAATCAAACTTGAGAAATTCTATGACTTAAAGGATAAATTCAAAGCTGCGCGGAATTGTAAAACTAATAGCTCCATCATGCAATCTGACAATGTAAATCTAGGTACAGAAAACAACCCTCAATGTGTAAATCTGGGCAGTACATGTACTGCCCAGGAAAAAACAGCCTTCATTAAACTCTTCAATGAGTTCAAAGACATATTTTCCTAGACCTTTGATGACTTGAAAACATTCGACCCTAATATAATGCAACATGTCATTCCTATGAAACCAGAGGCTAAGGCTTTTCAACAAAAATTGAGGAAAATGCATCCCAACCTAGAACCAGCAGTCAAGAAGGAGCTGAATAAACTCCTTGCCGCTAGATTTATTTTCCTGGTTCGGCATACATAGTGGGTGGCAAAACTTGTCCCTGTCAGAAAGAAAAATGGTGATATTAGTCTATGTGTCGATTTCCGGAACCTGAATAAGGTTTCAGATAAAGACAATTATCCTGTCCCTACAATGGAGAAAATATTGCAGCAGGTCTCTGGATCTGAGATGTTTTCACTCCTAGATGGCTTTTCAGGGTACAACCAAGTGTTGGTATCCAAAGCTGGCCAGTTGAAAACAACCTTTAGGACTCCTTGGGGAACCTATGCCTATAGGAAGATGCCATTTGGTCTCATAAATGTTGGAGCAACATTCCAGAGGGCAATGGATATCGCTTTCAGAGGTCTGATTGGTAAGTTTGTTGTTATTTATCTTGATGATATTATTGTCTTTTCGAAAAATAGGACTGATCATTTAACTCATCTTAGGCGAGTTTTTGAGCGTTGCAGGA
The DNA here is from genome assembly GCA_001517045.1 of Pseudotsuga menziesii. NCBI lineage: Eukaryota > Viridiplantae > Streptophyta > Pinopsida > Pinales > Pinaceae > Pseudotsuga > Pseudotsuga menziesii. The sequence continues at coordinate 174,119 of LPNX011119674.1, read as the reverse complement.
AGTATGGGATTTCTCTGAATCCTAAGAAATCTATCTTTTCAGTTACAGAAGGTAAGTTGCTGGGTTTTCTTGTGTCTAAACAAGGCATTAATATTGACCCAGAACGTACTCGTGCCATATCCCAGATTTCCATGCCTCACTCGAAGAAGTCCATGCAGTCGTTTCTTGGGAAGATAAATTTTGTTTCTAGATTCATCCCTGGGTTTACGGAAATTGTTAGGCCACCACACAAAATGATCAGAAAAGATGCTGAGTTTAAATGGTCCAATGATGAGAGGCAATCTTTTCATGACATTCTAAAAGCTATCGCTGAAGCCCCTACTTTGACCAGCCCAGATTTTTCCAAACCTTTCATTTTGTATACGTTTGCTTCTGATGCTTCATATGCTGTTGTTCTGACATAGAAGAACCAGGAAAATAACGAAGCTCCTATCGCTTTTACGAGTTCTGGTTTGAACGGGGCAGAACTGAATTACCCAGAAGTAGACAAGCAAGCTTTCGCTGTTTTCAAATCTGTCAAACATTTCAGGCCTTACTTGCTGAAGTCCCACACCAAAGTCATTGTACCATATTCTGCAGTTAGAAATCTCTTGGTGCAGAAGGATCTTGGTGAAAAACGAGCACATTGGGTCACAGCACTTGAGGAATATGACCTGGAAATAAAACCTTTAAAGATTGTCAGGGGACAAGGTCTCTGCAAGTTAGCAGTTGGGTCTGCAGACAGTTCTGAATCAGATCTACACTTCTTCAGTGAGCCTTCTTTATTTGAAAGGGAAGTTTTTCCGATTTCTACTCCTCCTAATTCTTGGTATAATGATATTAAGTTCTTTTTATTGCATGGGAATGTCCCTGAGCATCTAGACCCATGTAATAAAAGGGCTTTGAGGCTGAGATCTACTCCTTACCAGCTTATTGATAATATTTTGTTTCGAAAGAACTTCGAAGGAGTTCTCCTTCGCTGTCTAGAAAGAAATGAGGCTGATGATGTGTTATCTCAACTACATGTAGGACCAGCTGTTGGAGTAGGGTCCCGCAGCTACAGAAGAAGCTACTAGTTTAGCGGAGAGATAAGTTTTGGCGGAAGGAAGATAAGGCAAGGCTACGACACCGTAGCACATTTCCAGCTGTAGAGCAAAGCCGAAAATTGTGACTTTTAAGATAGAAAAGTCAAGGAGGCAACGGTACACGAGCGGCCGAGAGAAGAAAGTTCAACCACTGCATTGAAGGCAGCGGCGGAAGATAGGAGGGCTTAGCAACCCTCATAAAGGAGAAGGAGCAATGAGGCTCAAGCATTGAAGACGAAGGACAGAGAAGTGAAGCGGTGCATAGTACCCATGATCAGTGCCGGGAAGCATGGAAGACTGCAGAGAGCTGTGGTGTGACAGGAAGCGGCTACCTCAAGGACACAGAGGACCGACTGTCACTAATAAGGGTATGGGTTTACTGTTGGGACAGGCCCACAGTGTTGTAATGGAGAGACCCTTGGGCCGCCTATAAAAGCTTGTATTTTGTATTATAAAGGGTTGTCTTGTATTTTAGTTAGTTGGTTGGTTAGTTGATTATTTTCGAAGTAGACTCAGGAGTCAGTCAGATAGACTGTGTTGTAATGATCCAGACACTTAGCTTGTCTGTGAGTCATTTGAGTCTGTATGTAACAATCCTAAGAGAGTGACAGAGAGGGAAGAATATATTGTAAGAGAGGCAATATAGAGATAGAAGAGAAGACGAGAGGTCTAGGAGAGATCTCGCCCTGCATATGCAGAGCAGCAAACTGTGCTAACTTCCCTCAAGATATATAATAGAAGCACATTTTGGTGGACGTAACTCCCATCCTGGGGGTGAACCACGTTAAATCTGCGTGTTATGTGTTGCATGGATATGATTGAGTTTGCTTACTGTTATTGAGTATTATGCATATGATGCTAGTTACAGTAAATGAATGTATGTATTGTTTAGTTCACGGTAATACAGGAAGATAGATATATAAGTGAAGTATTTCAGTAAGTTGCATAAGGACTCCTTTATGTTTGTTGCTAATGACCAGTTAATCACAATATAACTTCTTGGAATTCAAGTCTCGCCCGTCGACACAGTCAACACTAGGAGTGCAAAGTCGTGGAGGTAGGATATCGCAGAGATGCGATATCGCACCGACAGAGGAGCTGCGGTGCGCGATACTGCGAGCTGAGGGCTTAGCGTTGAGAAGAGGTTGTGTGTTCTGCGGTGCGCAGTGGCGTGATAAGGTTGGAAATATTGTGAGTAAGTGGAAGTCGTGCGATGTGGGAAGAAACGCGCAACGTGCACGCTGGCTAGAATTGCAAAGGGAAAGAGTTGGGAGTAGTAGAGGACGTGCGACGCACTGAGATAGCTGACCGTGTGACTAGCAGTAGTGAGAAAAGAGAAGTAGGATGCACAGAACCTGGTCCAAGACACTTGAGTCTTGGCCAACCCATTAGATTCACTTCGGGTGAGACTTCAGATCGCTTTGCGGTCTGTCGCCGAAAGGGCCAGTGAGCTAGGGGTGTTGTTGGTTGAATATAGTAAACCCGGGTCTGCCCATGCGACCAACAAATGGTTCCGTTGCCGGCTTGAACGACTGGACGTCAATGTTCTGTTGGCATCCTACCAGAGAAGAATTCCACCAGTGGCTGGATTCAAAATTAAGAGAGTTTGCCAAGAAAGAAAACCGGAGTCCTAAACTGAGCACAGAGAAGTGGCTGCAAAAGCACATTGCTTCCGATATACATGCCATATTCTTTGATACCTATGGAAACGAACTTTATGACTGGTTAGCAAAGTTGACAGATAAGAACATATTCAAGAGGAAAAGAAACATTTGTCTGGACACCGGAGCTGGTCCAGGCTGTGCAGAACCTTGACAATCCCATCACAAGAGTAGTGGACTTTTGGCTTACAAGCGTACTGGACGGCTTTGTTACAGAATTTGCAGTTGACCAGAGGAAAAGCTTCAGTGAAGCTGAATGGTACTTCTTCAAAGGATATCATGGTAAGTACCTAATATCTCTAAACTTGTCCCTTAAGATGCTGCTCTATGAAAAAGGAGTAATAGACATGATTTCAGATGAATAAGCAAAGATAGTAATGTCACAAGAGTTTGAAAGTGATTTTGATGACATTGCACGAACACGTAGTGGAAAGAAATACAGAGTAGATTTCAGTTCACCCATAGTTGAGAGTAGCCCAGAGTATACTAGAGAACAGAGTCCTGGTACCATAGTAGAATCAGAGGAGGGTATACCTTACCACCCTTACACCCCACAGAAACAGACCGGAGCTCAGAGTAATCCCGTAGGTACTCCATCTAGTAGTTCCCAGACAGTACCTACTCCCGTTACAATAGCCTCATCTACACCGCTGAGTACTAGTATTCCAATCAATCAAAACCCACCTCAGAGAAATAGAATGGGAGATGATATGAAGATACCTACCTTTAAGGGTACAGGAGCAGAAGACCCAGAACAGCATTGGTTTCTATGCGAAGCCTTATGGACCATCAAAACAATAAATGATGATAACCTTAAGCTTGTACAGTTGGTCACTACACTCAGAGATCGAGCTTTGACATGGTACATAAAGTATACACAAACGTCCAAGACACTTCCCCAGGTTAGGAATGCCATGATTAAAGAGTTCAAGAAACCTAATTCTGAATCTCAGTGTATAATAGAGCTCAAGGATATTAAGCAGCTTCCATCAGAATCAGTATGGGACTTTGACCAGAAGTTCAAGGCCCTCATAGACCAAGTTAGCTTTAACTTTGCGCCGGAGCAGCATAAGGAATGGTTTATTGCAGTGCTGCTCCCTCACATCAGATAGCCACTAATGCAGCAGAAACTCCAGACACAGGATGAAGCGTTGGAGATGGCAATGAAGTTAGAAGCTTCACCTTTAGCTGAAACAAATGTAGGCATGACAACCTTACAGAACCAGTTGGCTAACCTCACGTTACAGATACATGAACTTAAGAAGGGGAAAGAGGTTATGCAGGACATATGGTGTTTACGATGTAGAGCACCGGGTCATACCAAAGACAACTGTCCAGTCTTTACAGAATATTTGGCGTCAGGGGCTCCTAACCCCTTACCACGAACGCAAGGGCCATGGTGTGAAATATGCAAAACACATGGACACCCACCTCAGCAATGCCCTTTACTCCAGAAGTATGTACAGACACCTAAGAACCTATACTGTGTCTTCTGCAAGTCCCTCGGACATGACCAACAGGATTGCCGAGCATACGATCTTATGTTAGATAGAAAGCATGACGCGTACAGAGTCCAGTCAGAAACACAGGGTCCAGCAGCAGGACCGCCACCGGATCAGACTTATGGAGGTCGTGGAGGAGGATTCAGAGGACAAGGTCGAGGAGGAGGCTTTGGTCGAGGAGGAGGATTTGGCCAAGGTCATGGACCAATCACTTGTTATAACTGCGGAGTTATAGGACACTACGCCAGGGACTGTCAGTCCCCCACCACTACTTGTAACTACTGCAAATATTATGACCATACTATAGAAGAGTGCCCTACCCTGTTAGCTAATATGAAAGACCCTAAGCTAGCAGCACACCAGAACATCCAGCTTATTGCTGCTGAACCCAAGGAACCAGAACCAACAGTTAACATTGTGACTCGAAGCGGTGCTTCCACCAGTGGTACATCGCAGGCTATTGAAAAGAACGCAGGTCAGCCATGGGTACGCAGAGCTCCTAGTGAAACAACACCATTAGACCTGCAGAAGAATAAAGAGACATTTCACGAAGCCAAGGATACCTTTTATGAACCTACCCCATCAGGATCTCAGGTACCGCCATCTAGGGGCATACCACAGCAAGCGCCCTGTGGCGAGAACAGAGACCAGACACCGCAAGCTACCATATCAAGGAGATGCGACGAGGATGAATCGACAGAAAGTGTACACTCATTCTTGAACAGTTGCTTGAAACTATTGAGAAATGACAAAGCTATCGGCGAGCTACAACGCATCATAGATCAGTGTCAGCAACCCTCTCTCTCGAACAGTGCACACTGTGCTGTTCATAGTATTACAGGACATATGAGAACCGGAAGAGAGATGAAGCTCACAGTGCAGATTGGAGAATTAGAGATGGATGAGGTCGTCCTAGATCTAGGATCAGAGGTGAACATTTTGACTAAGAAGACATGGAAACAGATGGGTAGCCCTCAGTTAATCAGATCGCCTATCCACCTAAGATTGGCGAACCAGCAGAAAGTGTCACCACTGGGTCGACTGCCACAGGTGCTAGTTGACATTGACGGAGTTCGTAGCTTCACGGACTTTGAGGTTATAGAAATCATTGGTGATAGTCGACCGTATCCAGCATTACTAAGTATCGATTGGGCGATTGGTAGCAAGGCTGTCATCGACCTAAAGAGAAGACAGATGACCTTCGAGGATGCACAGATCCGGGTCATTGCGCCATTGGATCCTCTCCAGGATCCTAGATATATTGAACCTATCCGAGCAGAAGAGGAGGCATATAACATCGATACTCTCTACCAGATGACTGCAAACCAGAATGACTATATAAATCCCACTGCAGAAGGGCATATTAGTTGGCGATGCGACAGCTCCTGCGCATCGGATTCCGATGTTGATTTAGAAAACTGGCAGAACAGACTTTACGAAGTCTCAGCGCGCAGATGTGCGTTCATAAGTAAGTCACTACGATGGATTGGCGCAGAAATTAATGACATTCCATCATATCATGGACTGACAGATATCCAGGACTTCCTTGACCAGTTTGAGCAACAGATCCCTTACGAGCAGAGGATCCCAGCTATGGACCTTGCAGTACGTGCCACACCTGCAAGATGGTGGTATGCACACAAAGAAAATATTGCTTCATGGTAGGATATTAAAAGACTCATGATGATCAGATTTTCTGTCGATAGAGAGTATGTACAACAGAAGTACATAGGAGAAACTGATCCCAAAACACACATTTAGGCATGTGAACAGAGTTGGTCGAACATTCCCGAGGACGAGTGGACTCACCAATTCATCCACACATTGGACACAGTTCTAAGGAACTGGTACACAGAGACCGAATTGCGCAAGGGAACGACCACATGGTCACTCATGACAGACAGTTTCCTACTTACCTTTGCGTTTGAATCAGAACATCCAATTGTTGCTTAGGCCCTAGAACTAATCAAGACTAAGATATTTGAAGATTGCACCACATCAGTACCAGCCGAACCTGAGTGGGATCTCCAGTTAAAAGAGGCGTTGGAATGCTACAATTTCGCATCAGAAGCAGAGGAGGCGGATGAGGACCCTCGCAATACTAACATTCCTGAGTCAGAAGGGACTCGTGATGTCGAAGGACCACAGCTAGAGATTCCAGCAATCACTGAACCCATTAAGATTAAAAAGGTCAATATTGGCACAGATGAAGAACCTAAGTTTGCCTCTATTGGAGACTACTGGAATGATGAAATAGTCGAACAGATCACAGATTTGTTACATGACTATCAGGACCTATTTCCCACCAAGTTCACGGAGATGAAGGGAATAGTCGAAGACCTGGGAGTGATGAGAATCCCATTGAAGGAAGATGCTAGAATAGTCAAGCAGCGCCCATATAGATTAAACCCACGTTACAAAGAAAAAGTCAAGGATGAGATCGATAATATGCTAGCAGCAGGCATCATTGAGCCAGTAGAGGAAAGCAAATGGGTTAGCCCCATGGTTGTGCAAGAAAAGAAAACAAAAGGGGACATCAGAATCTGCGTCGATCTACGCAAGCTCAACGATGCATCACTTCATGATCCATTTCCAACACCATTCACTGACGAAGTACCAGACAATGTGGGAGGACAGGAGATTTACTCCTTCACTGACGGTTTCTCAGGCTACCATCAGATCAGGATACATCCAAAAGATCGATCTAAGACCACCTTTGCAACAGAATGGGGCTCGTTCTAGTATACGGTAATGCCTTTTGATCTTAAGAATGCACCAGCTATATTTTCTAGAGTAGTAGTTGCTGTATTTAAAGAATATATCCATAAATTCTTAGAGGTATATTTTGATGACTGGATTGTATTTGTACTAATCAACAAACACAAAGGAGATCTCAGACTGATGCTAGAAAAATGTAGGCAATACCAGATTTCCCTAAATTTGAAAAAATGTATATTCTGTGCACCATTTGGTATTTTGTTGGGTCACATTGTGTGTAGACAAGGCTTGATGGTAGATCCCGCGAAGATCGCCATCATTGTGAACCTGCCAGCACCTAACTCGGTCAAGCAACTGAGGACAGTACTTGGTCATACAGGGTACTACAGAAAGTTCATCAAAGGATACGCAAAGATTACAGCACCAATGGAGAAATTGCTAAAGAAAGATGTAAAGTTCCTATGGAATGAGGAATGTCAGCAGAGTCTAGACACTCTTAAAGAAAAGATGGTTACAGCACCCATCCTAGTATTCCCAGACTGGACTAAGCCATTTCATGTACACGTGGATGCATCAGGAATCGCACTAGGAGTTGTCTTGACACAACCAGGAGACGGAGATATGGACCATCCCATTGCATATTCCAGCAGAAAACTATCAACAGCAGAAAAAAACTACACCACTACAGAGAGAGAAGGATTAGCTATGGTGTACACGCTACAGAAGTTCAGACACTACTTATTGGGAGCCTCATTCAAGATGTTTACTGACCACTCTGCATTGAAGTACCTAGTCAACAAGCCAGTGTTAGGGGGGAGAATCTGCAAATGGTTACTCCTCTTCCAAGAGTATGATTTCGAAATCATTGTGAAACCAGGAAGACTGAATGCTGGACCTGATCATCTATCGTGGATAGACTCAGGAGAAGAACCAAGTAACCTCGAAGACAATCTGCCCGATGCACAGTTGTTCTCTATACAGATCACAGATGATTATTATGCCAATATCATTCAATTCCTCACCACAGGAGTAGCACCAGATGACTTTACCAAGCAGCAAAAGAAGTAGTTGGTTGTTAAAGCAGCAGACTTCACCCTTATCATGGGACACCTATACAAATTAGGCCCGGATGAAGTTCTGCGCAGATGTGTGATGCCGCATGAAAAAGACGCTATTATCAGAGAAGCACACTCAGGAATCGCAGGAGGTCATTTCGTTGGAAATCCGACTGCGCAGAAAATCTTAGAGGCAGGCTTGTGGTGGCCTACACTGCATAAAGACACCAAGGACTTCTATCGATGCTGCGATATCTACTAGAGGGTAGAAAAACCCTCACGATGCGATGAAATGCCGCTGCGACTACAGGTCACGCTGCGCGCATTTGAAAAATGGGCAATAGATTTTGTGGGTCCTATCAACCCACCGGGAAAGAGCACGGGTGCGAGATATATTATCACCGGAACAGAGTACCTCACTAGATGGGCAAAGGCTAAGGCAGTAAGACACTGTGATGCTGTTACAGCCGCACAATTCCTCTTTGAAAACAT
>LPNX011119674.1:124276-165143 GCA_001517045.1 Pseudotsuga menziesii | reverse complement strand
CAGATGTCCAGCGTAGTTGAAAGGAGGCATCGCGTCGGAAACTAGTCTACACAGCTAAAAAAAAAAAAAAAAAAAAATTACTGACGTTGTTTGTTTGCGCAGATGATTCGGTGTTGCATCGCAGCAATGCGATGTTTCACCGTGCCACGTGTCCAGTTTTGAAACCAACAGAAGGCCGTCAAGTCACTATCTGATAGGTAGTTAATGAAGAAATGACTGGTATCCCTTACCGTAGATTTGGCAACAGTGTAATAAATTTTTCCAGATTTGGTAAATCTCCGACAAGACCGCCACCTGCACGCACGCTTCGAGGGAAATTCGATCAGATTTTAGCATTGATTGGCAATCAGAAGACAGGTGTGGCCATATCCAGGTAATTATTACAGTACACGGGTATTACCGGGGATGACTGTGCCATCCGGGACTGCCGCTTTCGGCATAAAGGAATAAGTTCTCCACAGCAGAGGAGTACTGTTATCAAACCCGAGACCTAAAGAGAAAGCAATTAAGTTTTCCTCGTGCACAAAATTGATTCAGCTGCAGAGTGCTGTGATTTCTAGAATCCGAAGCCAGTGCACGGCCAGGCTATTCAGCCAGAGGGGAAGCCTGTTCGTGGCCAAACCCATGGGAGCCGTGTTGGAGCTGTTTCGAAGTGGTGGCCCTCTAGCCACCATGACGACACCACCCAAGGTTGTGAAATTAGATACATCACAAGTCAGACATCCCTTGAGGATGAGCAGTCAAGTGCCAGAAGTAGAAGTTGTGACGAAAAGCTCTGCTACAGAGAAGAAGAAAGACGAGCCGATCACTGAAGATAAGAAAGCAAAGCAGAATATTGATGAGAAGAAATCTCCCGTCAGAAAGAACGCAAAGAGAAAAATAAAGCAACGGGAGAAGGACGCTAATCTACCTAATCAGTTAAGAGAAGAACAAGAGATTGCAGAGGCAACGCAACAAAAATATGAGGATCAGAGGCAGCATGTGTACCTGGAGCACTTCGAAGAGAAGAGAAGTGGAAGAGGACTGCAAACCCAGCGGAGGGGAGACTTCCAGAACAAGGACAAAGTCTTGTTCTCGGAATGGAATTCATGGTTTGCATCTCTTCCCTAATACAAGGCTCCAGGCTGAACGAACGTTTGGGAAGGTTGGGAGCTACAGATTTTCCTTGTGATAAAAGTTCTAACCCAGACAAAGAGGAAAGGATATCTGTGGCTGACTCACCAAACATGGAGCTCCTGGACTGGTAGAGAGCCGGTATCAGTGAGAAGTCTTTCAGAACGAAAAAGAAGGAAAGACAATAGCATCTCTTGATACGAGCACCAGGAAGACCGAAGTCGTAGTGGAAATCTGGATAGCTTGTACAAACCGAGGAAATACGAGCATAAGTAACATAGAAAGATCCATGAAGCAGGTTACAGAAACTAAAAAGAATGCGCCGAGGAAATGAAGAATGAAGTCGCGGGACTTCAAGGCAAGTTACAATGCACTTCGCAGGAGGCGAAGCAGAAGCTACAGCAGGAGAAGCCCGCTGGTAGTGGCTCAAGGGCGAGCCACAAGTAAGTGTTAGGGGACTGTTGGAGTAGGGTCCCACAGCTACAGAAGAAGCTGCTAGTTTAGTGGAGAGATAATTTTTGGTGGAAGGAAGATAAGGCAAGGCTACGACACCGTAGCACGTTTCCAGCTGTAGAGCAGAGCCAGAAATCGTGACTTTTAAGATAGAAAATTCAAGGAGGCAACGGTACCCGAGCGGTCGAGAGAAGAAAGTTCAACCACTGCATTGAAGGCAGCGGCGGAAGATAGGAGGGCTCAGCAACCCTCATAAAGGAGAAGGAGCAATGATGCTAGTTACAGTAAATGAATGTATGTATTGTTCAGTTCACGGTAATACAGGAAGATAGATATATAAGTGAAGTATTTCAGTAAGTTGCATAAGGACTCCTTTATGTTTGTTGCTAATGACCAGTTAATCACAATATAACTTCTTGGAAGTCAAGTCTCGCCTGTCGACACAGTCAACGCTAGGAGTGCAAAGTCATGGAGGTAGGATATCGCAGAGAAGCGATATCGCACCGGCAGAGGAGCTGCGGTGCGCGATACTGCGAGCTAAGGGCTTAGCGTTGAGAAGAGGTTGTGTGTCCTGTAGTGCACAGTGGCGCAATAAGGTTGGAAATATTGTGAGTAAGTGGAAGTCATGCGACGTGGGAAGAAACGTGCAATGTGCACGCTGGTTAGAATCGCAAAGGGAAAGAGTTGCGAGTAGTAGAGGACGTGCGATGCGCTGAGATAGCTGACCGTGTGACTAGCTGGAGTGAGAAAAGAGAAGTAGGATGCGCAAAACCTGGTCCAAGACACTTGAGTCTTGGCCAACCCATTAGATTCACTTCAGGTGAGACTTCAGATCGCTTCGCGGTCTGTCGCCGAAAGGGCCAGTGAGCTAGGGGTGTTGTTGGTTGAATATAATAAACCCGGGTCTGCCCATGCGACCAACACCAGCCAGAGGACATTTCAGTGGAGAAACTACTGCACATAAGATACTTAAAGCTGGTTACTACTGGCCTACATTGTTCAAGGACGCATATTCTTTCACCAGAAAGTGCCAAGAATGTCAAAGAGCAGGAGGCAGACTGAAAAAGGCAGCATTACCTCTCCAGCCAGTTATTATCGAATTCCCATTTCAGCAATGGGGTTTAGATATTGTTTGCCCAATCACACCAGTTTCTTCACAGCAGCATAAATACATTCTCACAGCCATAGAATACTTCACTCGATGGGTTGAAGCCATCTCGTTGCGAGTAGTCAATTCAGATCAGGTGATAGCTTTCCTTGATTCTTTTATTATCACTAGATTCGGCCTACCTGAGTCTTTAATCTTTGATAATGCGACTTATTTTTCTTCTGTTAAATTGACTGAGTATGCATTAGAAAAAGGAATAAAATTAAAGTATTCTGCTAATTATTACCCCCAGGGTAATGGGTTAGCAGAATCCTCTAATAAAAATCTGATCAAGATTCTGAAACGTACTGTGGCTAACCATCATAGGGATTGGCATACTGCTCTGTCAAGCGCTTTGTGGGCTGACAGGGTGACCCCCAAAGCTGCTATAAGAAACTCTCCCTTTTTCCTAGTGTATGGCAAGGAAGCTATTTTACCTCCTCATTTGTTCTTACCTTCTTTACAGCTCTCCCAGTCAGTGCAGGAGATACCATGTTCCGCCATGGAACATCGAATTAACACCTTGCATAAACTGGAAGAAGATAGGGAATTGGCTAGGAAAAAGTTTGAGAAACATCAGCAGACTGTGAAGCGTTGGTTTGACCTCAGAAATTCAGTCAGTTAGGATCTGGAAGTAGGTGACTTAGTATTGAAATGGGACAAGGAACATGAAGCTAAAGAAAAACATACGAAGTTCCAACGCCTGTGGCTGGGACCATTTATTATTACAGAAAAACTTGGTCCCAGCACTTTCAGGTTGCAAACATTGGAAGGTGAGGTTGATGACCTTCCAGTAAATGGTCACCTAATCAAGAGATATTTTTGTTGATCCTCCTCAAGGGATCATCCTGTATATACCTGGTGTGATGTGCTTTCTTGAAAGATTTTATTTCCTTTGCTTTTGATCTATGTGTATTTTTCCATATTTATTTGTTGTTTTGTTTGTGTGTTTTGAACCTGGTAGATTCATCAAACATCAAACTGATATCCCATTTCAAGTTCTGCAATTCATCTGGAAATCATGCACAAAGGCATTGCTATCCTGGAAATTGTCATTCTGTTTTACTTCTTGAACAGAGAATGGTATTTTCATTGTTCTGAATATTACCAGCAACTTGTAAAACATATTAATATTAATTAATTATATCAGTTTCTGCAACAAATCTGCCCAAAGAGATTAGGGCAGTGCCTGGTAAAGTCATCTATTTAAATCTCTTACGCCATCCCTTTTCGTAAAGAGAACCAGATTTTCCTCCCTATCTGCTAAGATAATCTCATTTGGGATTAACAATAACTACGTTTTGAACAAAGATGGACTAGAACATTTGAAAAAACCATCTGAAGGACAGAAGGTCTCGTGATGAGCCGATCTGTTTAGGATCATAAGTTTACATCCAGTAACATTGTCGTCTCCGGTTACCAAGCCTGGGCAATGACCCTTGGACATAAAACTCTGAGGGGTGAAAGGTCTCATCACGAGCCGGTTCATTTTACTGTCATGTAGATTGGTGACTGACATGGTTACTACCGGGTTATCAAGCCTGAATCATGGCCTTCATGACTAATGAAATTATAAAAGGGAAAATAATGGTAACAGTTCATCTTGCCCAGAATTGTAGACTTTTAACTAGCAAATGGGATACTGGCATTCTGTGGGTTTTGAAGCAACCCTGTCGAGGCTATGGATGCCTGCTGGCAGCAGGGCTATGCTTGTGGTATTAAGGTTTTATCTTTTAAGACTAAACCATTTACTGTTTTACTCTTTAAGGACTGATTTTTGCTGGAAACCTGATTTGTATCAAATAAATAAATGAAGCTGCGATCTTCTGGTACTGTTTAGAACTGTGAAATACTTGAATCTGTTTGAGGTGCTAAGATGGTGTTCTCTATGCAATGGCTTATATTAAGGATTTAATTTCTTTGCTCGCATGATTTCAGGTAAATGAACAGAGATAACTGTTTCGTCCAGCAAGTCACCATCTGTTGTGCCCCTGCTCAACAGCCTTTTAAAATCATTATTTCATCAAACAAAATCCCATTTTGTTTTGATGAAATGTTTAAATTTTAAAGGGATAAATTCAATGAATTTCCAGCTACTGAAAGGGTGGTTTTTCTTAGGCTACTGATTCGTTGAAATTTCACATTTTAAACAACCTTTGCAAATTACATTGGATTAACGAAATCACTACTTTAAAGTTATTGTTTTGGATGGATTTATTCTGGGGAAAGTTAAAGCATGAGTCTTAATGATCCTTACACCTGTTATTGTCATCCTAGTTTTGTATATTATCCAAAACATTAGAAATTTATTTTATTGATTTCGTTACCATAATTATTTATAAGGTCGCATTACTATGGTTTTCATGTGCAGTCCGAGTAATGGTTATCAAAGGTAGGATATTTGTAACTCCGATGAAGCCTAGACATATGTCTTATGTGCCATATCCTAAGTTTACAAGCCATCGTTGATTTTGATTGATTTTCATATGGTGATATTTCAAGGTTCAATTTCGATTGTATGGTTTGTGGTTATATTTTATCGTTCACCACCTTTAAAAGGTAGGTCGAATCCATGGTAGGAGTGCATGTATTATGGTTATTGTCGGGTTGATTTATGTCACAACCTATATCCTCATTCACCTATTGCAAAGCCAGTATGCTATCATGACACTGGTACTTGACCTGTCCATCACGTTTAAGTCTTGGTATGTATCCTCTGTCATGGATGCCTGTCAATGGAACACCTGTTCTACATACAGCGAAGGGCCTCCTATCATTCAATTCAGGGTAAATCATGATAATATCAGTTGTCTAGGGTCTTCGACCGCCATTTGTGTCATCAATCGATTACCACTCTGAGTGCCGATGCCTTCATTCATGCCAAAACCTAAGGGGTATAGTCTGCGTTTATGCATGGCTTATCCTGTTCATCACCTGGTTTTTCTTAGCCTTTATTTCAAGTGCTCACGATCTCATGTTCTGTCTCTGGCTGAGCTCTGGTACCTATTTTGCGTGCGGTTACGCACCTGGACTCAGCCAGTGATGGCACCTGTAGTGAGGGTCGAACCCTGAGCTCGCAGTAAAGGTTGAGGATGTAGGGTGGATGTCGTTCTTGAAGAAATTCTCTGACTCGAACCCTGAAGTTACTAGGGTTTTCGCTCTCTCCCTGGTTGATTTTCAAGTAGAAGTTGGTGACCTTTAGTTTCGGGTTGATGAACGGTCAATAGCAGCCGCAACAGGTTTGTCCCTGACCGGGCAGAGATGGTTCAAATACCAGAAGATGAATATAACTGAATGGCGATAGTTACTTAAAAACCCTGCTCAGGAAGTCTCTTTTCAAACTGGAGTGGCCCATAAGTATTTTAAGAAAGAATGGCGTCATGTCCTTGATTTGATTCATCGATACTTGACCTGTGAAGGCCGGTTATCGTCAGTGTATGTATATCACCTCTGGCTTATGTCTGTTTTTATAGGGTTTCCGTTGAATTTGCCTTATTATCTTTTGCATAGCTTGTTCAAGATGTCTAATGCGATTAAAAAAGGCCCTAAACACGTTAGTCACAGCCTTTTTCATCATGGCTTGGTTCGTATGTTGATTGATAGCGAATTGTTGAAGTTGGGTCGGTCATGGGAGGAATTTGTAGAGTCCAATGGTTTTTCCTCATTTTGTCACTGCATGTTTGATAATTCTGATGATTGTAACAAGCACAAAGATCCGAGTTCAGTCCCAGTCCCTTCTCCGCGTAAATCTATGTCAAGCCCTGGCCATATAAGTCCTGAACCCTGCAAAGACTCCATGGATAAACTAGTGAAAGGTGCTCATACACCTCTAGGTTCTAAGCATGTCAGGACAGCTTCATCTCTGTCACCAATAACCCCACAAAATAATACAGATAAGATTTGCGGTCTTGGACGAGATAGACCAAAGGCTAAGTTGGCAGCTAGATTCACCAGGAGCATGGCTAAAGGCAACTCTGTCAAAACCCCCGTATCTGATAGCTCTCGTATTGAGACTGTCGTGATTGATGACGAACCCAAAAATCATTCTCTGCCTGTGAACGTTCAGTCTGTCGAGCATGAATTCGATGTCAACCTTTACCATGTTAACCCTCCTGCAGTGGATAAAGCAGTTCAGGTAGATCCCGTCATTGGTCATACAACTAAAGAGAAGCATATAGATTCAGGCTCACCTAGATCTTATTGTTTTGATGATATGATGCATTCTTTGTTCATTAATTGCCTTTTAGACAAGGTTCACCGAATGGAGGACAAAATGAAAGAAATAGTGGCAAGTTAGGATTTAATGAAAGCTGATAATGTGGAATTAAAGGCGAAAGTCGATGTGAATGATCAACAGCTTCTCCGATTGAGAAATCATAAGAACAAGCTCATAAGGAGAGTTCTTAAATTGCAAAATAAAAATGACAGAAATGAAGAGAAACTCCGAGAGCTGAACGCTCAAATCGCCCTCATACAATTTAAGAGTCAGTCTCCAAGTCAGTCGTCTGGTGTGAATATTCAAGTTTTCAATGCGCCGGTTAATTTGTGATTATGCTGGATCTATTTGCTGTCGGGTTTTAGTTTTGAATTTTTGTTGATCAGGTAACTTCTGTACAGGTAATCACACGTTTTATTTCTATTATTTTATAGCATTTGATATTTGATTTATATTGTGTTTTGATTTTATTATATTTACTGCAGGTGATATGGTTGTTGTTTACGCCCAGGTTTTGATGGATGTTTTTGGATGACATTCCACATCGATCGGAATAGATCAATTACTAGACTTTCCAGGTGTTGTTTTATTGTTGGAATTTCGATTTTCCTGGATCGAATCGTTATATTTTCATGGTGTTTTACTTGTATTGAAAAATGACATGTTTCACTTGTCATTTTTAGTGGAAAATTAGTTGGATTCGAGCTAGGCTATCTCGAGTTTTTAGGGATGTTTATTTTTTTAAAAACATGTATTTAAGGTTTGAAAGTTGATGGGAATGGGGATCGATAGTTGATGGAAGGGAAACAACAAGACTTGGTTTGATTTACTTGCGACTCTAGACAGCTACCTGTCTGCAGCCACGATATTTTGAACTGGTGATATTTTAATATATGTTTATTGTTTGTATAATTGGCATATACTCTTGATATCTGTTAGTCTTGTCATTTCCTTTTCTACTTTATTATGTTTGTCATAATTCTCTACAGAATTTTACAAATATACATCTCTTGTATGATTATCGATTTTGAATGTTTTCGATCTTGTCGATATGTCGTATTATGTAATTGATGATCGATATTGTTATTTATATAATATGTAATGGTTACTGTATGGTATGTTAATGTTTAAACTTCTTTAAATATTATCAAGTATGTGCATGCAGTATTCTTATTGGCATAGATCGATTACAGGTTAATTGTCTTAGCGCTCCTGATCAGGATAGGAAGTAGGTTAGGATAATATGTTGTTTATTTTCTGAAAAAAATCTATTTGAACCAGATCCCTCTTTATGAATTATATTCAGATTATTTCCTCTATAAATATTGTATAATGTGTAGATAACATGCCTTTGTGAAATATTAATTGCGTTTGTATTTACTTTTCTGCTCCTGTATTATAATTCATTGTTTTAAGTCAATTAAATTTAATAGTCTGTCACCCTGTAACATATAACCTGAATTAACATTTGTAATCATAGGGATAGGTTTGACTAAAAATCAGTAGTGTTAACTTTCACCAAAAGTCTTTTAGACTTTCAGGCCAACAGAGCCTTTAAACCTGTCGAGAATGACTATCCCAAACAGCTTGGAGCCTGCTCTAAGGATCCCGGTCTGGGTCGTTTTCCCTCGTTGCGTGCATAGTCAAATATGCACGTCAACAAGTCCGCATGCACGAAGAACTTGTTGTGCCATTAAGTTAGCCTTTACTGCTTCCTCTACTTCACCATGCTCACACTCTCTCCACTCTAGCACCATCCTGCACAAGAAATTGCAAACTTGCCCATTAGTTTATTGAAAAAACCATATGCATGGCCTCATACGCGAGTGTTTTCAAAATAGCCGCATATGTACGCAAGTTCGAGGCCCTTTTCCGTGTATATTCAGCCCTATACACAGAAAAAACCTCGATTTCCATGTGGGTCGTAGCACTCATTTTTGGATGGCCTACAAAAATTATTTGAGCATGAAAATTCATAAAAATTATATCAAAATGCAAGAGGAGAGCATGAGTAAATACCTAGAAGAAACGGTTGTGAATTCCGCCGGCTGGATCTCCTGGAATTTGCTGTTGAAAATCAGAGCTCAAATGGGTAAAAGTTTCAAATGATTTATATTCTTTACTATTTATAGAAATTTTTCAAATATTTGAGAATTTTTACCCACTTTCCTATAGTTTCAACATTTTCTAACCATTTTGGACCGTTTTTGACAAAACTTGTGATGTAGAAGACCTTTTTCAGTGTCGTTTCAACCATTGGATTAACCCGTTCGTGTCGATTTTAGGTATCATGTATAAACTAGCGTATAGGTTAGGTTTCATCACTGTTTGCATTTTTCATAACCTTATGACCATCTCATCATGACCTTAGGTATGAACCCACTCTATTATGTCACGAAACCTTCTTGCTGCTTTAGAAGTGATATGATATGAGTGGTAGAGCTTTACCTTAAATGGGTACCCTAGTTAGCGCCCTATTTGCATTTGGTTCCCATGCTGATGTTTTCTCCTTTAGGGTGTGGGAGTCCGTTGTATAGTACTTCCATGACATTTCGCAAGAGCCTCATACTCCTCTTGATCTTTTTCTGGCCTATTTTCCTCAGGACTCCCCCATGTCAAGTTGTGAATGCATTATCATGAGCTTTGCCTGCCTTATTGAGCTTTATGTTGGCTCCCCTGACATTGCATTTCAGCCATATATCCCGAGCTTGTCTCATGTGTAGCCATGCAGAGCCATTTTTTATATCCTTCGCAGCTTGATTTCCTTTTTACCGGGAGGGGATTTTCCCCTGAGTGTCGATATCCTACACATGTATCCTAGCATTGAGCATAGGTATGTTTCACTGCTTGGAACTAGTTTTTTTGCCCTTATGACACTCGTCTCCTCCTAGTTTGTAACTATAAAGCTATTTTATTCTTTTTTTCAAGCTTTTCAAATAACTGAAAAAAGTCCAAAAAAAAAATTTAAAAAAACCAAAAATCCGGACAAGGAAAGATGTTATCTGTGGCAGCTGTCGAGTCGTGTCGCCTTCGAACAGAGCACTATATATCACATCCATCAGTTGGATTATATTTTGACTTTAGGAGTTGTACTCATTTATCTGAGTTTATCTCCACCGACTGGTTAAGCTTCCAGTCCCTATGGAGCCTCTGTTGATGCCCCCTGTGTCACAGAGATGTCCCAGTTTGTATATCAAGTCTATGCTGCCTTCATTTACTCACCATACGCCGTTATTCTCTTGTTTGAAGGAAGTTGAAGCCTGAGTCGGCCATTCCTCAATTATCTTGACTTTGCATGTCGACCATTCCTAGTACAGTTACTGGTTCGTGCACCTATG
Organism: Pseudotsuga menziesii; assembly: GCA_001517045.1. Lineage (NCBI taxonomy): Eukaryota > Viridiplantae > Streptophyta > Pinopsida > Pinales > Pinaceae > Pseudotsuga > Pseudotsuga menziesii. The sequence goes on along the minus strand of LPNX011119674.1, from coordinate 154,876 downwards.
ATCGAGTTCTTCCACATTATACAGCTTTGCTGAGTACCTCGTGTTGGATGATGGGGGATGCCTTAATGCCCTCCTTCCAGTGGATTACATCCCATCGACTTCAGATCATTTATTCTGGGATTGGAATCTAGAGTCCTTTTGAGTGCCTCGAGACTTGCAGTCATCAGTGGCAGGTTCTCTTGCCATCGACAGTTTTTGGGAATACATCAATGTCCCCTGATCGATGGATCCTCTCAAGTGTTCAACCTCAACACATTTATTCACGCTTGTTAGTTTGCACTCTAGTACCTTGATTCCCATTTTCATTATCGGTGGGTGATCTCGCGTCTGTTAACGGTATACATTAATGACTGGTAATCAAACGATGGACTACTATGTTCAACCTCAACACCTCTATTCGCATAGTAGGACATGTACTCGTAGCGGTTTGTGTAGAAGACTTTCCATATTGGTGGCATGTCTTATATGCTACCTCCTTGATCATGCCAGTGTTCATGAGATTTCAGCTCTCGTGACTCGATTCCAGTATATGTCAGATATTTCCAACCACTATGGAGATCTTGATCTGTTATATCTTCAGCCATTATGGAGATCATGGTCCTTTGTATATCTTCATCATGGAGATTCTGATTTATTTATATTGTACGTGGCTATGACCACAAATGTGACATCATGTATCATGCATATTCATGGCCATTGTACTCTTATGTATCTGGTACTGCTATATGTACTTGCAATTATATGCAGAGTTGTATTATTGTACTATGCTGATTGGGTGGCTGGCCTTCCATTTGGGATCCTTCATCACTCCACTTCTGGGATGGACTTATAATGTATTTCGGCCATCGTATGACCCCTCTGACCTCACACATTAGGGGGCATCTGTTATAGCTTATTTCATCACTCCAGGTGAATCACACTTTGTATTGCCTTCCCCTATCCCACTGCAGGCTCCTTAGACCCCATGGACCATTTTTTATCCTTTGATGTTTCCTTGATCATCCCTAAAAACATATGAAAAATGATACACGTGATTTTTAAACCTATAAGCGCATATATACGCGGGTTTGACCACTAAAACCGCGTACATCGGGATGTGTGCATAATCCAAATCCTTTTGGAGTTTTCCTTGACATGGATCCGACTCATTTGACTCCTGGCCTTCCCTATGCCTTGAGATCGCTCGGATTCGACCTTTCATTATCCCTTTGAAAGCTATATAAGGAACCCCTTGGTACATTGAAGGAAAGAAGAGAGAATTAAAAGAAAATAAACTATAGTCCATTGTTGACGGAACTTATGCTTGAGTCTGCATCCCTTTGTCCCTTGGAGCACTAGTGTGTTCTTCCCAAGCTTTCCTTTTGCTTGTGAGCTTGCTATCGAGAGATGGAGGATTGAGGTGGTGGAGGCCCAAGTGGGGGATTCAGTTTCTTCGGTTCGCAGACGTGCCGTTAGAGGTTGTATCTTGTAATCTCTAATTTATATTAATAGAAATATCTTTTCCTATCCAATAATGTGTGTTTGAATGAATATTTTATCCATGGGATCATGTCAAATGCTTTTACATTATTGATTATATATGCTAAAATAGATCTAACACCATGATATATAGAATTCTTGTATTGTTTACTTGTTGTTGAGGAAGTAATATATCAATTCAAGCTGAAGATTGGAAAGCTCAACGGGGATCTACTTCAGCCGTTCGGAATAAGGTACGAGGTCTGATCCTTTAGTGTTAGACATTTAAATTCTATTGCATATTGGAAAGGATTGATTTCTGGAGTCAAGCTGTCTGTTGTGGTACCCCAAGCCATAAGAATTTCTCTCCGTAACAACATTCTCAATGACCGAAGTTACACTGGATCCATTCTAAACCGAAGTTCAAGGATGATACAATCCTGCCACATTCTCGATGACCGAAGTTACACCGGATCCATTCTAAACCGAAGTTCAAGGATGATACAATCCTACCACATTCGCAATGACCGAAGTTACACCGGATCCATTCTGAACTGAATTTCAAGGATGATACAATCCTGCCACATTCTCGATGACCGAAGTTACACCGGATCCATTCTGAACCGAAGTTCAAGGATGATACAATCCTTCCACATTCTCGATGACCGAAGTTACACCGGATCCATTTTGAACCGAAGTTCAAGGATGATACAATCCTGCCACATTCTCGATGACCGAGGTCACCGGATCACTTCTGGACATTTGTCGCAGGATGATACAATCCCTCTTCATTCTCGAAGACCGAGGTCTCTGGATCACTTCTAGACATATGTCCTAGGATGATACAATCCCTCTTCATTCTCGAAGGCTGAGTTCTCTGAATCACTTCTGGACATATGTCCCAGGATGATACAATCCCTCTTCATTCTCGAAGACCGAGGTCTCCGGATCACTTTAGGGCAAGTGCCCAAGGATGATACAATCCCACTACAGCATCACTACTCCCTCTTTCGGGGAAGGTCTTTCCGAACCACACCAAGCTTATCCCAAAAGTGTTCAAACTTTACCCAAGACAAAGGCTTTATCAGCGCATCATCATCTAAACCATCTTCATCTACATCTTCAGTATGTGAATACTAAACTATCACCATATGTATCTATAGTATGTGAATACTAAAAGAATCATCATCTATATCTTCAGTATAGAAATACGGAGTCACCATCATCTGCATCTACAGTATGTAAATACTGAAACATCATCTATATCTTCAGTATGGGAATACTGAAACATCATCATATGCATCTTTATCTTGTATGTAGAAATATCGAATTTCTATGTGTTACGATGGAACACAGGGTTCTCTGTTATCACAACTCTCGTTATCACACAGAATCAATGTAGTATCCATCTTCAGGACAAGGAGACCTGATATCAGCTTTCGAAGCCATATGGCTTCACAACTTAGCAAAGCAATCTGCTATGTATTGTCATTCTAAGAGAAACACTGGACTGTTTCCTGGTAAACCATGAACTCATAGCAGACCCCAAACAAAAGCATCTACATGATGTGCTTTTCCTATCTGAGATACTTCCAGCCCAATCTGCATCTGTATAGCCATACAATCTGTAGTCATGGCTACCATCATAGTATAGACCAAGGTCTATAGTCCCTTTCAGATATCTCATCACATGTTTTGTAGCTACTAGGTGAACCTGTCTTTGAACAAGATATTGACTTAAGGTGTTCATAGTAAAACAAATGTCTAGTCTGGTATTTGTTAAGTACATCAATGACCCAATGATCTGTCTGTAATGAGTCGCATCCACTAACTCTGATGAGTCATCAGCTAACAGCTTTAGGTTGGAGTCCATGGGTGTGGCCATGGCTTTGCATTCCAACATATTGAATCTCTTCAATATCTCTACCGCATACTTTCCTTGGTTGAGAAAGATTCCTTCTGAACTTTGTCATACTTCTAGACCTAGGAAATAGTGCATTAACCCAAGGTCTTTCATCTCAAATTCTTTTGCTAGTTTCTTCTTGCTTTCCATGATTTGTTTCTCATTCCCTGTCAAGAATAAGTCATCCACATATAATAACAGGATGATAGTTTCATCTTCTACAACCTTGAGATAAAGGTTAGGATCAGCTTTACTCTTGGCAAAGCCCATAATTGACTGGAAACTGTCTATCCTTCCATACCAAGTTCTGGGAGCTTGCTTCATGCCATAGAGGGCCTTCTTTAACTTACATATATGAGTCCATCTGTCTTCAACTTCAAATCCTTTCGATGTAAAACTCTTCCGCAATCATACCATTAAGGAAGGATTGTCTTTACTTCATCATGGGAGAAACTACCGTCATAGTTCTGAAGGAAGTGTACCTTGCTTCCTAGAGTAAGTGTCTCTTCAGAATTAATTCCCTCTTTCTTATAGAAACCTCTAGCCACAAGTATTTCCTTACTTCTATCAGCGACATATTTTATCTTGCAAATCCATTTGTAAGATACCACATTCTTGCTTTCTGGTTTGAGTACTATATCCCAAACATCATTCTAGTAGTCTTTCATCGTAACATCTTCCATGAGTTCGTCTTGTCAGATCATCAACATATCCTAGTCTTATGCATTCAACTTTTAATGTTGGAACCCACTTTACTCTTGGTAAAGTCTCAATCCATCAGGAAGCTTTACATCATGTCGTACTGTGTCGAACTCAAATATCTTTTGTAGTCACTCCCCCTGTAGTGGAGTATTATCTTCCTTCTTCATTCTGTACAGGTGGTTCTATGCTTGATATATACTGGTCAATAGAGTATGGCATGTCATAGTCTATTCTTTCTGAGGCAAATCACAAACCTTGCTTTGTACACTTGTTCTTGTAGATCCATATGGAGGATACTACATACTTTCCTTTATGTCTTGAAATCATATCGTATACATCATTCCTCGTGATCAACTGTCATTCTTTGATCATAGCTTCTTTCATAGCATTATTTTCTTCATCTTGAGTTATCTCTCATACCCATGGTGGTCTTCATCCTTTGAGGTGGATCTATCGCTCTCTGAAGGTGTCTTTGACCCTAGGAGCTTCATATTCATGTTTATTGAATTATCATCACTTGTTCTTCGGAACAAGTCTCATCCTTCTTTTCTTGTAGGAGGTTGTACAGAACCTTTCCTACAATTCAAATGCACCAATTGCATGGTTAGAACTATTTCATATGCATAACGACAAATTCTTATGCATCATGCAACTATTTAGCCAATACAACATTCATCCATATCTCACAGAAACTTTCTAGATGCCTTCCATCTCTACCATGACATCATTGAGATTGTGCACTAATCCAATATGTCAGCAAAGAGGTTTGATAAGTAGCAATGGAGAGTTGTATAGCACCATGAGCTACTTACCCATCACATGCATATTAGTAGTATACAGTCATTAATGCAAAAAAACTATCATGCATAACATATCAACTGAATATAATCAAATGTAAAACAATATCATGAAGTGACAATTGAATACTTATATTTTATTTGTTTCGTGGGTAGACTCCATCTTGATCATTCTTCTTTATCATCTTCTTCATTCATGAAATCATAATTTCTTATCCAAATGATAAGATGAATAAGAGGTTCTTCAAGAATTGAGTTCTTCATATTCCTCATCGCTTGAGGGATCTTCTTTGAATGGTGAGAGCTTGATCTTCAATTGCTCCCATCTTCTTCTTCTCTTCTTATGAGTCAAGCTGAAAGTAATTACTTCCTTCTGGCATACATTCTTCGCATGAATGAATCCCATGATCCTAGGAGGCCATTCAAGGTGGCTATCACCACTTCTGCATTCTCCACTTCTTCTACTGCTTCAAGTTGTTCTGCATTCTGGATCTTCACATTCTTCAACTATTTTCTCAAAGCCATCTTCTGATTTAAGTTCTTATCTTCAAATAGCTTGATCAAGGAATCAAACATATTCGGTGTCTTTAGGGAAGACACTTGTGGTACAATTTGATCCGTGATTGAATCAACAATGATCTTCTTGGCCTTGATCAAGTTCTTCTTGTGTAAGGCTTTGAGCCTCATCTCCCTCTAGGACTCGAACCTCTCTACTCATGTAGGTGTCCAATTCATTTTCTTCAGAGAGATCAAATATTTCCATGCTTGGAAGTTATCAACTTCACCAATCTCATCAACACGATGATGTTATAGATCACTTTGAAATGAGAACATCAAATTCAAATAGCAAAATATTAGATCTTACCGATTTGAGGTGTCCATCCTGTTTTCGGAGTTGGCTGATCTAGGGCTTGTCAGAGAAACCCTAATTTTCAAAAATTCAAATATTTTAGATCTAAATGGATAGAAAGATAGATCTCTTCAAATGGAGATGTCCAATGTACTCATTTTCTGAAAATAGTGGAGGGAAGCTCCCGGAACAGGAAGCCCTAGTTTTCCAATTTCTTCTGCAGAAATGCTTGTCACTGTCTCTGTGATATCTCAGAAATTGATGCTCCTCTATGTCTGAAATTTTGTACTAAGGTAGCCTTGCATGTTCCTGATCCAACACCATAGGTTTCATCAGAATTTTTTTCACCAATTGGGATTTATGATCCTTTTCCCAAGGTGACATGTTACAAGACTGTTCAAAATAGCGAAGTTGTACGGCATGCCACGTGTCACTGGTTCATCTTCTGAGTCTAATATTCGGATCATAGAAATTAAAGTCCGTTCTCTTTTTGGAACATCTTTAGGAATTCCATTTGGACTTCTGTATCCCATGATATAGCAATTTTCCCCAGGTGTCCTATTTAGGGATGAATTCTGGAAGAGGCTAGAACCCTAACTTGGAGTGATCATATCTCCCAGAATATAGAGAATCTGAGGCTGAATTTTGGATACAGTGTTGATCCAGGGGGGTCATTTCATCTTCAAGTTACACTGATCCAATATAAAGGGAAAATAGTACGAAGGTTCTTACTTATGGTTATTTTATGCATAGAGAATGCTATGCGCATGAGTCCCACTATACAAATGTTTCATCCACATGCTAATCGGTGCAATGTTCTACGTATATATATATATATCATATATGATATATTATATCATAGCCAAAGATCATGAGATGTGTTATCACATAGTGCGAGACTATCCCTTAAACAACGTTCCAAACGGTGCACGATACGATGGTTATCACTTAACATTTGTGCCAAGCCCGCGCGGTTAGACATAACATTTAACGGTTCAAATGGTCAAGTATGGCAGTTAAGTGGATAGTGCACAGACAAGCGGAGCATCTGGCAGTTAGTGGTAACGTTTGCAATGTTTTGTGCACAAGTAAGAAGCAACATCATGCGGTTTGTGAAAATCCCACGCGGTTAAGTTATAACATAAAATAGTTTTGTGCACCATCAAGTGGAACATCGTATGGTTTGAGAAAAGCTCGCACGGTTAAGAGTTACGTCCTGGTGGTCTTGTGCACGGGTAGTTGGAAACATTCTGGTGGTTTGTAACATCGTGCACGGATAAGTGTATAGCATGTGGCGGTCAAGTGTTAACATTTGTGCACAGTTATAATGTAACATTTGGCGATTAGCACGAGGGTGCGCGGTCAAGTTTGGTGGAACATTTGGTGGATCATATATAGCGGAGTTCTAATATGGTTCCATATAGCATTAGCTGTTGCAACATTATAGCAGGTATAATATATATGTAACTGAACCATCGCTACATTTGGTAATACATGGCGCTAACGGTTCAGTTAAGTGGTGGGTATTCATACTGTGTATTTCATTTATAATATACAGTTTAGATCTGGCAGAGTTTAGATTTGGCGGAGATAACATATATGGTATAGTTGGAACAGTTTGCAAGCTGTTGTAACAGTTGTGTAACGTGATATGTACAGCTAGTTGAAACGTTTCGATGGGATTTAAAAGATAGTATATGGTTATATAACCATAATATAGATGGGATATGAAAAGACAGCTAGCAGACGAGTCGAACCCGTTACTTATCCTCCCACTGAACGCTTAAATAGGGGAATTCTGGCCACAATTCCGGGGGAGATTCAGCTTGTTTAGAGCATAGAACATCATTTTTCTGTTATGAGAATCATCCAGAGATAGAACAAAAGCACCAAGCTCGGGTTTGAACAGGCGACCTGCAGCTTTATAACCGGGGATTCAGCCAGTGAAGAGGAGGAGAGTTTTGCTGTAAATTTGCCCAGATGCTGCTCCTATGGAAGTCGACTAGTCTCTGTTATAATTTGGTTTTCTTTGCTCTTGAAGGCCAATTGTAATCTCCAGAAGAGAAGTCTTGAAGACTTTGTACAGCATTATGTTTACAGTTGCTGAAATTGTTTCCAAAACCATTTTTTTGTACCATTTTAAAGATATTAATTAGATCGGTACCCATTGGAGAGGGACCCAGAGACGTATCCCAATGAAGGGGGTGAACTCCGTTAACAACTTCTGTGTTTGTGACTCTCATCTTTCATTCTCTATTTCTCATTTTTGTTCAGTTTTCTTTTCATCCCAGTTTACAGTTTCCTTTTAAATATGTTAAAAGCTATTTCACATATTGAGCAAAATGTACTATGAGCATTCTTAAAACTTTTTAATGCACACAAGTTGAGATCCGATGGATCGTATTATGGTATCAGAGCGAGGTTAACTGCTTTTGCAAGTTTGTGAATGCTTACCAGGTCCAAATCAAAGCGTGGTGAAGGAGAATTAATTGAAAGGGATCCTAAGATTGGCTCGAGGAGAACATTCTCAAGAACCATGTCTTCTCCACGAAGGGAAGGAGATGAATCTAAAGAGAAAGAGAAATCTCTTATTTTTGAAACTGAGTTTTTGGAGGCTTTTATCAGCATGAAAGCCATGATGGAACTGCTACTTGATGAGTGAGCAGAAAGGAAGAAGAAGGAAGAAAAGGGTAAAGGAGTAGGAGGTGATGGTGATCCTCCTGACACTAATCAGACTTTCTCTTCTTCTCATGCTTCTCATTCGAATAATGCTAATATGCCTTATTTCAAATTGGATGTTAAATTTGAATTGCCAATTTATAATGGAGATTTAGATGCCGAAACGTTAGACAATTGGATCAAGCAGCTTGAAGTATATTGCAAGGTGCAGGGCATTAATGATGACCCTTCCAGGATTCAATTGGCCAGTTTGAGAATGAGTGGAATGACTCTTACTTGGTGGGAGAGCAAGATTCAGCAAGATCTTCGAAAGAACGGTAAAATTATTTCAGTTTGGAATGAATTCATTGAAGTATTAAGGAAGCAATTTTATCCTTTGGGTTATATGCAACAATTAACCATGAGTTGGCAAATTTTTAGACAAGCTAAAGGACAAACCATTCAAGATTATACTCATGAATTCAGAAAGAGGGCTATTGCATTGAATGTTTCATTAGATACACATGAAACTCTTCTTAAGTACATTGGTGGCATGCATTCTTATTTGAGACATACTTTGTTGATGTTTAACCCCAGTAATTTGGATGATGTATGTGTTCAAGACACACATTTAGAAGCTAGGGGGAAGCATGCTAATGATACTTTTCTGAAGAAATCATTTAAATTTGACAGCAAATCGAAAGGTAAAGATAAGGGGAAAAAGAAGATGGCTACCGTTAAGAAAGAGGGTGAAAATCCTACATGTTCGCATTGTCAGAAGGGACATGATGTCTCTAAGTGTTGGAAACTTCATCCAGAGTTAAGGCCAAAGAAGTACAGAGGAAACAAAGATAAAGGCAAAGCAAAAAATACTGCAGCAGTTGTTCAAGACTTGGGATTCGATTCAGGAGATGAAACAAAGGTTACAGCTGTCGAAATCCAGGGTAAGAATAAAGGTATCTCACTTTCCATTGATGCAAAATCCAGTTCTAGTGCAAGTACAAATCTTCCATCTACTTCTAAGCAAAATGATAAAAATAGAAGTGCACTGTTTCATGTTCGTGTCATTGCAAATCACACAAAAATTGATACATTGTTTGATAGTGGTTCACAAGTAAATCTGATATTAGAAGAAGTGGTTAAGAAACTTAAACTAGTTACTACTCCTCATGAAAAACCCTATCCTCTTGGTTGGGTTACTAATGATACACAATTGCAAGTTACAAAGAAATGTGTATTGAAGTTTGCAATTACTGAAAAGTTCATGGATGAGGTAGAATTGGATGTGGTACCACTTGACATCTATGGAATTGTACTTGGGAGTCCATATTTGTATGACCGGAAAGCAGTCTTTTATAGAGAGCAGAATAAGTATCATAGTTTTAAAGATGGTGTGGAATATATTGTATGAGCACATAAGACAAGAACAAATCTAGCAATAGTTTCTGCAGGACAAATGAAGAGGCTGGTAAATGCTAGTAAGAATTTTGTATTAATGATGGTTAAGGTGAAAGATGATGGGATCTCTAAATATTTTGAAGGATGTGACCCAAAACATAAATCTGAACTGATTGAAATCATTTCTGAGTATGATGATTTGTTTCAAGATCCGAAAGGGTTACCACCAAAGAGAGAGATTCAGCATGAGATACATTTGCAGCAGGATGTGCCACTCCCAAATATAGCTATGTACCGAATGTCTGTAATGCAGAATGAGGAAATCAAGAAGCAGGTTCAGGAGCTGATTGAGAAGGGGGTCATCCAGCCAAGCATTTCTCCTTGTGGCTCTCCTATAGTCTTGGTTCCAAACAAGGATGGGTCTTGGAGGATGTGCATTGACTACAGGGCCCTTAACAAAATCACCATTAAGAACAGGTATCCTCTTCCTCGCATTGATGATTTGCTTGATCAGTTGAAACATGCAATTTATTTTACTAAACTAGATCTACGTAGTGGGTATCATCAAATCTGTGTTGCTGAAAATGATGCTTGGAAAACAGTGTTTAAAACAAAACAGGGTTGTATGAATGGCTTGTCATGCCTTTCGGGCTCTGTAACGCACCCGCTACTTTCATGCGGGTCATGAATGATGTCTTTCGACCATTCATTGATGATTTTGTAATTGTATACCTGGATGATATCCTTGTGTTTAGAAAAACCTGGGAGGAGCACATTATACATGTGAAGAAAGTTTTAGATGTACTGAGGAAGGAGAAGCTTTATGTAAAGATGTCTAAATGTGAATTTGCTAAAACTTCTTTAGTATATCTAGGCCATATTATTGGTGGAGGCCACCTGCGAGTGGACCCAACCAAGGTTGTTGTCATTGTAAACTAGCCATGGCCTAATACCGTCACTGAAATCAAAAGTTTTCTGGGTGCGGTTCAGTACTGGAGGAAGTTCATTTATGGGTTTTCTTCAATTGCTGCACCGTTACATGCATTAACAAGTGTTAAAGAGATTTTCCAGTGGGGAGGCAAGCATCAGAAATCCTTCGACGCCTTGAAGGAAAGGATTAGCACAGCACTGGTTCTGACTTTTCCAAATTTGCAGAAGCTGTTTGAGATTGAAACAGATGCCAGCGGGTTTGCCATGGGAGCCGTTTTGATGCAAGGAAGGAAGCCAGTCGGTTACCATTCAGAAACGCTCTCTACTGTGGTAAGTAACTATCTGACTTATGATAAAGAATTATATGCTTTAGTACAGAGTGTGAAGAAGTGGAAACATTATATAATGGGTAAATAAACCGTCATACATACTGATCATCAGCCACTTCAATATTTACAATCTCAAACTAAAGTACAGCAAAGTCGTCATTTAAGATGGATGGGATTTTTACAGCAGTTTCATCTTGTAATTAAATACAAAAAGTGAATTCATAATAAGGTAGCAGACATGTTATCGAGGCCGCCTACAAATGCTTCAATCGTCCTTCAAAACAGTTCATTAACACATGAAAGTTATATTGAACAGTATGCAAAAGATAAAGATTTTCAGAAAGTATATGCATCACTGATACATGGTAAACAGGAAGAGAACTATTATGTGCATAACCAGCTCTTGTATCAGCTCGGTAAACTGTGTATTCCAGAGAAAGAAAGAGTGCATGTGATCCGAGAAGCACATAGTTCATTGATTGCAGGGCATTTTGGAGTAAGTAAAACATTGTCTGTATTGCAGAATCATTGTTATTGGCCTCAGATGCAAGAAACTGTAGCTAAATACATATGAGGATGTGTTATGTGTGCAACAAGCAAGCCTAGCAGTCGGAAATTGGGTTTGTACACACCTCTTCCAGTTTCTTCTCGTCCCTGGGAAAGCATTTCTATGGACTTTGTAGGAGGACTACCTATGTTGATACAAGGGCATGATTACCTATATGTTGTTGTGGAAAGATTCAGAAAAATGTGTTTCTTGATGCCATGTACCAAGCAGATCACTGCTGAACAAACAACTCATCTTTTCTTTCAGAATGTTTGGGTACATTTCGGGCTACCTATGTCTATTGTATCTGATCGGGATTCCCGGTTCTTGGGGGAATTTTGGTCAACATTATGGGGGCTTATGGATACTAAACTGAAGAAAAGTACAGCTTTTCATCCACAGACTGATAAGCAAACAGAGGTAGTGAACAAGACAGTGGTTCAGCTGCTCAAAGGATATTGTAGTAAACATCCTAAACTTTGGGACGAGTAGTTACAATATATACAGCATGCTTACAATCATGCAGTTCATTCTTCCACAAAAAATCTCCTTTTGAAACTTGTTTTGGTTATCTACCTAAAACACCGATGGACTTCTCTTTTGGCAAAGATGCAGTGGATGGCCATCATGATGCAGATAAATCTCTAAGATTCATTCAGAGAATCCAAGCAGTGCAGCAGGCAATTCAGGAACAGTTGGAGAGGAGCTAGGCAAAGTACAAAGCCAAGCATGATAAGCATCGGGTTGATCATCAATTTCAGGTTGGAGACCAAGTCTGGTTACATATCACCAAAGAAAGAATGAAAGGTGAAGGTAAAAATCTTAAGCCTATCAGATATGGTCCTTTTGAGATCTTGGAAAAGATCGGTACTAACGCTTTTCGCTTGAATTTACCTCCATACATGCAAATCTATTCAGTTGTCAATGTTGAGAATCTTAAGTTGTATGAGCCTCCTATGATCATGGATGAAGAAACTAACATATAGATTCCTTCAGTTGATGATATGGCACCTAAGTATATGAATGAGTTGCAGGATGATGTCATTATTGATAGAAATGTGAGGACTTCACGAAGAGGGAATGCTGAGTACCTTCAAGTGGGGCTTAAAGGCATGCATCCTAGAAAAGTAAGATGGATGGAGATTGGAAAAGTGAGGAAGTTGTACCCTCACTTACTTGCAGAGTGATTCAGGATTTTGGTGGTCCAAAAGCTCTCCAATGGGGAGGAATGATCCAGGGGGGTCATTTCATCTTCAAGTTACACTGATCCAATATAAAGGGAAAATGGTACAAAGGTTCTTACTTATGGTTATTTTGTGCATAGAGAATGCTATGCGCATGAGTCCCACTATACAAATGTTTCATCCACATGCTAATCGGTGCAATGTTCCACGTATATATATATCATATATGATATATTATATCATAGCCAAAGTTCATGAGATGTGTTATCACATAGTGCGAGACTAGACCTTAAACAACGTTCCAAACGGTGCACGATACAATGGTTATCACTTAACATTTGTGCCAAGCCCGCGCGGTTAGACATAACATTTAATGGTTCAAACGGTCAAGTCTGGTGGTTAAGTGGATAGTGCACAGACAAGCGGAGCATCTGGTAGTTAGTGGTAACATTTGCAATGTTTTGTGCACGGGTAAGCAGCAACATCATGCGGTTTGTGAAAAGCCCACGTTCTTAAGTTATAACATAAAATAGTTTTGTGCACCATCAAGTGGAACATTGTATGGTTTGACAAAAGCTTGCGCGGTTAAGAGTTATGTCCTGGCGGTCTTGTGCACGGGTAGTTGGCAACATTCTGGCAGTTTGTAACATCGTGCGCGGATAAGTGTATAGCATCTGGTGGTCAACTGTTAACATTTGTGCACAGTTATAATGTAACGTTTGGCGGTTAGCACGAGGGTGCGCGGTCAAGTTTGGTGGAACATTTGGTGGAGCTCCATTTGGTGGATCATATATAGCGGAGTTCTAATATGGTTCCATATAACATTAGTTGTTGCAACGTTATAGCGGGTATAATATATATGTAACTGAACCATCGCTACATTTGGTAATACGTGGCACTAACAGTTTAGTTAAGTGGCAGGTATTCATACTGTGTATTTCATTTATAATATACAGTTTAGATCTGGTAGAGTTTACATTTGGCGGAGATAACATATATGGTATAGTTGGAACAGTTTGTGAGTTGTTGTAACAGTTGTGTAATGTGATATGTACAGCCATTTGAAACATTTTGATGGGATTTAAAAGATAGTATATGGTTATATAACCATAATATAGATGGGATATGAAAAGACAGGTAGCAGACGAGTCGAACCCGTTACTTATCTTCCCACTGAACACTTAAATAGGGGGATTCTGGCCACAATTCTGGGGGAGATTCAGCTTGTTTAGAGCACAGAACATCATTTTTCTGTTATAAGAATCATCCAGAGATAGAACAGAAGCACCAAGCTCAGGTTTGAACGGGCGACCTGCAGCTTTATAACCGGGGATTCAGCCAGTGAAGAGGAGGAGAGTTTTGCTGTAAATTTGCCCAGATGCTGCTCCTATGGAAGTCGACTAGTCTCTGTTATAATTTGGTTTTCTTTGCTCTTGAAGGCCAATTGTAATTTCCAGAAGAGAAGCCTTGAAGACTTTGTACAGCATTTTGTTTACAGTTGCTGAAGTTGTTTCCAGAACCATTTTTTGTACCATTTTAAAGATATTAATTGGATCGATACCCATTGGAGAGGGACCCGGAGACGTAGCCCAGTGAAGGGGATGAACTCTGTTAACAACTTCTGTGTTTGTGACTCTCATATTTCATTCTCTATTTCTCATTTATGTTCAGTTTGCTTTTCATCGCAGTTTACAGTTTCCTTTTAAATATGTTAAAAGTTATTTCACATGTTGAGCAAAACTTACTATGAGCATTCTTAAAACTTTTTAATGCACACAAGTTGAGATCCAATGGATCAAGTGTACATCAGGATTGTGTCTTTGGTCTCTGTAATTTGTAACTCTTGAGCCTTCGCCAATCTCTGAATATAGCGAAAGTACCAAAACTTAGCAGTTTTAGTATTTAGGGTTTTGCTAGCTCGGGGTCAAACTAGGGTTTGACTTTCCTGGAGTTTCACCCAACCAAATTTCTTGATCCAGGTCTCTAAACTTTGATTTTGATGAGGAGAATAATCCTATGCCGGGCTCACTCAAAAATTCCTCTTATGTAGAAAGCCCTAATTTTCCGCATCAAAACTGAAAATGCTCAGAATCGAATTCCACTTTGTCAGAAAGATGCACCCTTCAATGGAGAGTCAGTCTAGCCTTCTTTTGCTGATCGATTGTGGATAGAGACCCAAAAAGTAAGAAGCCTTAGCTTCTATAGCTGCACAATTTCTTCTTTCAGGGTGGCTCTGATACCATGTTAAATTTTCATATGCTAAGCTAGATCATTACTATTTCATTTCAAATTCATAACAAAAGCATATAAACAAGATCACTGAAAGATAAACAAGCACAACCATACAAAAGGAACAAAAAGATTTATCCTGGGAAAATGTTAAAGGGAAAAACCCAGCAAAAGCTTCCTCAATATAGATGCCCCAAAAAGATAAAAGGTAAAACCAACAAGGAGATCAAATCCTGATCTTCCTCCTTCTCCAGCTACTCTTCTCTTCTTCACTAATGTGCTACACAAGTGAGAGTGTGTTGCAAATGAGGAGCACTACACCTCTATTTATATTCATCCGTTCACTTAAGTTAACTCATCTGTCATGTAGGCTCGATTTAATCATGTAGGCTCGAGTTACACATGTAGGCTCAAGTAACCACACTGGGGTGCTAATGACCCACCTTTACAATTAGAGGGGACTGCCTCATGACTCTTATTAGTTCTTCTGATTAGGAGCATTGGGGTACAAAGTAAGACAAGTGGTTCTCCCGGTAGGACCATCGGGGACCACAAAGGAATACATATAGAATATTCTTCGAAGTTACAATATTTCAACAAAAAGTTGCTGCTTGAAAGCATTAAGTATTACATTCTGGGGTTTTTCTTTTATGTAGGCCCAATCACACTTGATCAGTAGAGTCACCATCGAGCGGAATCAATCCTCCATTCAAATGTCCTTCCAAATTCCAATTCCTTATTTTATCAACAACCTACCGACCGACTTTTTTACCAGCCCAACAAAGTTGTCCCTTATCTAAGTTCAATAAACTATATGCTCCAGGGACCCGGAGAGTAGAGACTACTTTATATATGTATGGACTTGCATTTGCTAAAATAATAATAATGTTGTATCCATGCGTGTGTCTCCATATTTGTATGAGATCTTTCTCCATGACATGAATGGCAAAATATGCCCCAACAATTGCCAATGTGAATCGTGTGAGGGCCATAGAGATGTGAATTATAGGTTTCCACACAATAATTGAGTGTGTATTATAGTCATCTATTGTGGGCTCTGAGAGGTTGAATAAATAGGTGCTTCTCCTAAAATATTTAGGTGGCAATGATTTTCTTTTTATTTTTTATTTACAATTAGTTTGTGTGCATCTGAAATCCATAAAGCATAATAGAACAAAAAAATAATTAAAAAGTTTAAAATACTTGATATTTGTTGGATAATTTGAAGTGTTCCCATAAAATAGCTAGGATAAGATGTCAATATTGGAGAGACTTGGAAATTCTTATTCTTATTTTCCAATTTCTAGGATTTATATAATTAAGGGTATATAAGGTATTTACTTTTATGAGGACAACCCCTACATTAGGGAGGCCACATGGATAAGAACGTGCAATGTATGCATTGGATGTAAATCATTTCAATTTGTATTAACATTGGTTCTTTCTTTGTCCTCCCTCCCTTACTGCAGTCTATCTCCTCACCTACTCTTGCCTATGTCATGGATACATAGATTTGTTCATGAATAGTTCATGGATAGATAGATTGAACCATTATAGGCACTATGGGAATTAACTCAATTTCATTACATTATAGGGAGAGTAGAGTTTGTTATTGCAGAAGTAAGATAACCTGTCTTTCATGGTGCATTTCACCTAGAGGGGTATATCTCCCTCTTACTATTGTGACTAGTCTCAATGACTATTCCTTTGGGGTACGAACTTATTGCTTCGAAATGATTTTCTTTTCATTTCCAATTTCCAATAAGTTTGTGTACATTCGAAAGTTTTTTTTAACAGAAACTATGAAAGATTTAATATTAAACAGGTTGTGCACAACCATACATTACAAAAAATCTTTCTCTGAGAGTTCATGCTGTTCTAAAAATGAAAAGGAAAAACATGGACAAAGAGATGACCATAAAAAGCCAAAAAGAGTTCTTACATAGCTGCTAGAAACAGAGGTAGTATATACCATAATAAACTGTTGGTTAAGAAACAAACAAAAAAACATGGACCATCAAATGCATTAAAAGTTGCCTGGGTGCTTCAGTGGCTGAACTACCGATTCATCCTCCATGAGTTGGGCTGCTCCTAGGGGATTTTCATTTACTTGACTGCCTTGGTTCATGTTCACCAAACGTTGTATGTCCTCCTGAATCCGGTCCACCTTCCCCATTATTTCTTTGAGATTCATCTCTGTGTCGTCAATCTTGGAGTCATGATTGTTGATCTGATAGGAGGTGTAACTAACCACCTCCACCAGATTCTTGATTTCT
Source organism: Pseudotsuga menziesii (assembly GCA_001517045.1). Taxonomy (NCBI): domain Eukaryota; kingdom Viridiplantae; phylum Streptophyta; class Pinopsida; order Pinales; family Pinaceae; genus Pseudotsuga; species Pseudotsuga menziesii. Next base: position 137,615 of record LPNX011119674.1, on the reverse strand, counting down.
TGAGCAGTCTCTTTACTGTCCATCATTCCAATAGCCACCATTTCATATAGATGCCTAAGATTTTTCTTCAAATCAGAAAGACCAACATTTTCGTTTGCATGGTCCATTCTGTCTTGTCTAAAATTGGGGTTGGCAAGAATTAGTGTAGAGAAACTACTGAGGAGGTCCCTTTCTGAACCTGCAAGCTCTTGAGTCTGCTCACCACAAAATAGACCACTGAGGACAAATTTGAGGGTGATAAATTCCTGTTGAAGAGAGTCACTTTCTTTCTTGCTGCAACAAGAGAAAGCACCGACCACTCCTTCCCTCCACCATGAACACTTACACCCAAAAATCAAACGGTTACCTGCAATGAGAGGCTAACCTTCAACGGGAATGTTGAACACAGCGCCTGTGTTTAAGCGCCACAAAGGACCACCGTCTTGAGGAGAGCAATAACAGGTTAAGAACGCAACAAGAGCCTGTTGCGGCTGCAACCGTTCTTCCCAAATTTCTTAAATTTTGGACCCCTCCTCATGATTTAGCATGGTTTTTAATTGCTGAAGTCCATGAACCTGTTGGGCATGCTTTATTTTCGAATGATTTTGAAGATTGATTTTCAGCCTGTTTCAAAGGTTTCCTATGTATGAATTTTGTGGTTGGTCGCAGATGTGAGTTTGGTTTACTAGCCAAGGATAAATCAAATCTGTTGTTCTTTGAAAGGCCGCTGTTTCGGAAGTAAAACAGGTTTAAATCATTGCTGACTTTTAAAGCTTTTGAACACTTAATGTTTTATTGATCGGGCATCATACTATGTTTGATCGAAAGCCGTAGTTTTTTCTCTTCCACCGTTGCGACTCCCAAAGCAACTAGCTACCTGAAGTGTAAATTGCTCCGCTCGTCGATGCGTATCGAGCATGTCCTTAACCTTTCCTTTTCCACCGTTGCGGCTGGGAAAGTCGTTTAGCTTTCGATGTTAATACCCTCTGACTTTCGATTGAGAGTTTTCCCGCCCTCTAGTCCCATGTTTATAACCTTTTCGGTTCCGCCGTTGCGGCTCCCAAACCAATTAGCCACCCGAAGTGAAAAGCGCTCCGCTGCCGATGCAGGTCGCTTGTCCGTAGTCTTTTCCTTTCCCGCCGTTGCGGCTAGGTGAAGAAATTAGCTTCCGATGTCGTTATCTTTCCATCTTCCGATTTAAAGTTTTCCCGCCTGCAAATTGGTCTACCCTCCCAACGTTAGTATTTTGAGTCATCGATGAGTTTCCCGTTGCCGTCATTGGTGATGTTGGTCGAGCCTGTAGGTGGACGAGGTAGTGGTGTCGGCGTTGAACAAGTGGTGCACCTAGCCTTTTCTTGTGGATTACCCGTTTTAGTTGATTTAATTTGACGTTTTATTTTAGAATACAACCCCGGTGAATGATGCACGTTGATTAACTGTAGGAAGACCCAAAAGACTGCTCATATTGCCGCGACGTGAAGATACAGATAGGAAATAGGATCTCAAGGGGCGTGGGCCAAGTAAAAGACAAAATGAATAGTGACAGGGATGCAGACCTGAAAGGTCTGTCAGTTACTCACTCAATCATGGGTGTGCACAGAAAAGATAGAAAAGAAGGATCTAAAACGTTCTACGGACTAAAAAGTCACATGTTTGGGGGCAGCCCAAACGATCTACTATTTTGTTTAAATATTTGAAAGTTAGAAGCTACATGGGATTTTTTCCCTGGAAAACTTGTAAAACATTTGCTTGTAAGAGGAACTATTTCGTTTTACAATCAGAAACTGCAATTTTGCCTGTTGGAGAAAGCACGATGTGGAATGTATCATTGTGATTAAATGAGCAATGTTGAAGGGGAACTATTTCGTTTTCATCTGTGTTTCATTAACTGTGAGAGCATTCTAATTTCCTGAACCTATGTTCTTGTTTGAATGTTCTTCAGTATGTTCTGTGATGTTTCCACTGTGAGTAATGAATGTTGTTCATAGACAATTAGCTATCTGGTTGTTCAAATATCTTTAAATGTTCATGTGTCTTGAAAGAAGTATCAGCTACCTGTAACTTTTCATAATGCATGTACCAAAATACATTACTCACCCATGAATGATAATCTTGCTCCCTAGGGATAGGTTAGGTAGTTAGTTTAATTTCTTGTTGTATATGATTTAGATGCTTGTGAGTGCTAAGACGAGAGGTAAGAACCTACGCATCATGTTGTGACTGCTCCTTGCATCCTTATCACCCTGCATTGTTAATTAGGCACTTGCATCTCATACATTAAGTCAAAAAATACAAAAATACACGGTGGACCGGGCCGCAACCGGTAAAACCTTTGTTTTTGTTACTTGACCTACGGTAGCCAGACCACAAACAGGACGGATTCCCTACACCAAACAGTCACGGGCTAGTTGGGAATGTTGACTGGGTTGAATCCCTTGCTATTGTTGCCTGCGAATTTCCAGGCGTCAATAGTTTCTGGCGCTAGAAGGAGGGCAGCCAGTGCATGGCTGGCCAAGGAAACCCATTTTTCCAAGACTTTTCCACTAGTAATAGTTCTGAAGGCAGTGGACTTCATAATCCCATTCCAGAAGAAAAGAGTAGAGAACACCTGTTTTCTGTCAACAACGAAGTTGTTGATAATTTGAGAAGACACACTAGGGCCTACGTGAAGAAGATTGGAGGTTTGCCGATCATCCCTGAATTTCCTAGAAGAGAATATAAAAGGAAAGATCGCCCTATATTGGAAGACTCAGTGCTTGTTGGTGATTGGGATGAGCTAGTAGAAACCGCCTTACAGGAAGTTGTATTGCCTTTGAATCAAGAAGGCCCGGATACTCCTCCAAGTTCTCCTGCTCACACTCCTATTTGCTCACCTCCTCACTCTCCACCCAGACTCATGGCAGGCGTAAACACCAATCAACCACCCAACCCACCGAATCCACCACCTGCCTGGAGAGCCAGATCACCTTTAAATCTAACGCCTCTGCTACATGATTTACCTCAATCCTTTGAAAAGATGCTGCCCAAATTCGACCTATGTGAGAAGATACTAGTAGATGACCACCTGCAAAGTTTTTACTTGGCAATAGAAGGGTTAAGGGCTGGGGAGTATGAAGATTTAGTTTGCAGACTATTCCCGCATACCCTTAAAGGAGTTGCATCATCATGGTATTTTGGGTTGCCCGCTAACTCTATCCCTGATTGGAATACCTTCGAGAGAATTTTCAGAAGTAAGTATGCGACTCAAAAGACTCATGCAGCCCTCATGAAAGGACTGTGCGCATTGAAGAAAGAGAGAAAGGAGAAGGTGCACCGTTTTACTCAAAGATTTGCAGCATACCTCAAGAATTTTTTTGAAGCTGACAAACCTTCAGACAAGGTCCTGATTGAATATTATACCTCATCTTTAGGCCTTGAGTTGGCCATGTTTGCCAAAAGTAGGGTCAAGCCTACTTTGACGGAAACCTATGAAGAGGTGGAAATAGTGGAGGTTGAAAGAGAAAGTATCAAAGATTATCCTGAACAGTCGTGAGAGAAAGGTGGGGGAAAGAAAGCCTTATTGTTTACTAAGCCTAAGGAATAGAAATCACCAGATTTTGAAAGTATGGCAAAAATGATGCAGAAGCTCTCTAATAAAATCATAGACTTGGAAAAAGAGAAGGAAACTCAAAAGTTCTATAGGCCCTATTACAAGAAAAGAGAAGACAACAATCAGTCCCAACCTCCTCCGCACAATTTAGCATCTATGAATTTAACAGAGGTAGGGATGGAAAATTTTTGCACTTTCCACCAACAACCCCACTCTAAAAAGAATTGTCAGCAATGGATAAATTCAGTGACGTTGGTCATGAACCAGCTGCTGGATTCTAGATTAACAGAAGAGGGAGAAGAGGAAAGAAAAGAGGGTACCACTAAAACGAAGGAACAAGAGGAGGAAACCATGGTTCTGTGGAATTCTGTTTCGTTATTTGATGCTGAAGAAGAAAAGAATTGGGGTTACAAGGATGTCCTGGAGACCAACGTAACAACAAGGAGCCAAGGATCAATTAAAGCAAACAGTCTCATACTCCCAAAGATCAAAAGGCTGCAGAAAAATGTTAAGAAATTTCAAAATAATTCCGCATCTGATAAAATTCCTGAATTCACCATTACCAGGCAAGATCCTAGGCAGAATGAAGCACCGGCCAAGCCCAATGAAGAAAAGGTGAATGCTGATAAACCTCACCCCACTGAACAGCAGATGGATTATGACATCATGGAGGATTTAAAGAAGGTAAAGGCAAACGTTTCACTATTCGAAATGTGTAAAGTGCCACAGCAAAAAGAAAGACTATTGAAAGCACTTGAAGCATCGGATGAGAAGCTGCCCATTGACAATCATCCTAAAGAAGAAGAAGAAATCGGAGAAACTAGCATTGGAGGTAAGTCTAAGAGCAAACATCCACCTTTCCTCCTCACATTTGAAATTTTTAATCACAACGTACATAATTTCCTGGTAGACTCAGGAGCGTCAGTCAATGTCATGCCAATATCAGTCTGTAAAAGGATAAATGGGAAGCCTAAGCCATCCACTTGGAGAGTTGTCTAGTTGGACAAGACGGACAAAAAAGGTGATGGGTGAGATGGAAGATGTCCTAATCCACCTGTCGTCAAATGATAAAGTCTGCCAAGTCATTAACATCGTGGTGGCTGATATACCAGACGCTTACGGTCTTGTTCTGAGCAGAGATTGGTCAGCGAGACTGAATGGATATTTTGCCTCTGATTGGTCACATCTATGGTTTCCGTATAAAGGAAGTCCGAACCAAATTAAGATTTTAAGGGAGCCTCACATGAAATACAACGTTACTCGACTTGAGGAGAAGAATGAACCAGTGGATTCTGTGTTGGGAAATTATCTTATTGAGTTGGAACCAGGTATTTACCAAGCAGAAGAAGCCAGCAACACGTCAGACACCCAGCCTGATCTCCTTCGATTTTCACAGGCTGATGAAATTGACTGTAGAATAGTGGACTTAGCAGTAGGAATAGATTCACATGCAGTAGTTAGTGATTTTTGGACTTTGTTTTTTGATGGCTCTAAGACGTTAGAAGGGTCAGGGGCCGGCTGTGTACTGATCAACCCCCAGAAGAATAAAAATTTTCTTTCATGTAGATTAGAGTTTGAATGTATGAATAATATAGCTGAGTATGAAGCGCTGGTGCAGGGCTTAAGGAAAGCGATTGAATTAAAGGTAAGTAAAGTTTTGGAGACTCTGAAATTATTGTGAAACAAATCCGGAATCAAATACATTTTGTTTCCCCTCACTTAAAGGCTTATCAAAATGAGGTATGGGACCTACTCAAATGTTTTGATGCATTTAATATTATATCAATTCCAAGACTTAAAAATGCAGCAGCTGACCTGTTGGCCACATCAGCCACTAGGCTAGTACCTACTAATAATCGATGCTCGGTTGAATTGCTTTTCAGGCCCTCAGTACCAGACATGATCACCAACCTATGAGTGTTCGATGATGACCAGCAAATTATAGAATGTTTAACAAATGACGAGGTATTTAAAGGAGCAATTATAGATGATGAAGAACATCAGGCCGAGCTGAAGTATGATAATTTCATCCCTAAAGGAGCCAGAACATTAGAAAGAATGTTCGATTTAAATGAAAATTGTAGAAGAGCAGCCAACGCCAAGACTCACAGCTCATCGCTACAGTTCGAGCTAATAAATTTAGGGACTGAGACGAATCCCAAATTTGTGAATCTTGGCAAATGTTGTTCACCAGCAGAAAGAGATAAGTTCGTCAGTCTCTTCAAACAATATAAAGATGTTTTCGCATGGAGATACGAAGATTTGAAAACATACGACACCAGCATCATCAAGCATGTTGTCCCCATCAAAGCCGGTGTCAAGCCGTATCAGCAACCTTTAAGAAAAATGCATCCAAAATTGGAACCGCTGATTCAAAGTGAAGTGAAGAAATTCTTGGATGCTAGAATCATTTTTAAGGTCAGACGCTCTGAGTGGGTATCAAATCTTGTACCAGTGAGGAAAAAATTTGGAGAAATCAGATTATGCTTTTATTTCATAAATTTAAACCGAGCTTCAGATAAAGATAACTATCTTGTGCCACCCATGGAGCAATTGCTACAAATGGTCTCAGGTTTTGAACTATTTTCGTTATTAGACGGTTTCTCTGGCTACAATCAAGTATTAGTAGCTGAAGAAGACAGATTGAAGACAAAGTTCAGGACCAAATGGGGAACCTTTGCCTACAAAAGGATGCCTTTTGGGCTTATAAATGCTGGAGCGATGTTTCAGAGGGATATGGACATAGACTTCCACGGATTGATTGGCTGAAGTGCTGTAGTGTACCTTGACGATATTATGATATTCTCAAAGAAAAGAGAAGAGCACGCATTTCACTTAAGGCAGATTTTTGAACGCTGTCGGAAGTATGGCATCTCACTCAATCCCAAGAAGTGTGTGTTCGCTGTCACGGAGGGCAAGTTGTTGGGTCACATAGTTTCAAAGAAAGGAATTTCTATAGATCCAAAAAGAATTAAGGCCATTGAACAAATTCCCTTGCCCCATAATAAAAAGGGAATGCAATCATTCATGGGAACTATAAACTTCGTGCAAAGATTTGTGCCTAATTTCGCTCAGATCGTCAAGTCGCTGCAGTAGATGGTGAAGCAAAATGCACAATTCAAGTGGACTGAGATTGAGAAGAATGCATTCAGCAAAATTAAAACTGCTGTTGCACATGCACCCTCCCTGAAAATCCCAGATTTTGATAAAGACTTTATTCTGTACACCTTTGCATCCGATGATTCGCTAGCAGCTATGCTTACGCAAAAGGAAGATGGGGGGGATGAATTCCCAATATCTTTCATGAGCACTGGTCTACAAGGGGCCGAATTAAATTACCCAGCTATTGATAAACAAGCTTACGCAGTATTCAAAGCAGTGAAGCAATTCAGGCCTTATATTTTAAAAAATCGAACCAAGGTGATCGTCCCCTACCCGGCTGTAAGGTCCCTTCTTGTACAAAAAGAGTTAGGAGAAAGAAGAGGCAACTGGGTAACAGCTCTTCAGGAGTATGACCTTGAATTCAAGCCAGCCTCTATAGTTAAAGGACAAGGGTTGTGCAAACTGATGACTGAAAATAGGAACAATGAAGAACACGCCTGCGAGGATGAGGCCAAATTACATTTAATGGATGTATGCCCTTTGTTTACAGCTCCCGAGTCTTGGTATAGAGATCTCGTGCATTACCTACAAGCAGGGCTATTGCCAGAGCATTGGAATTCTAAGCAAAGAAGAGCGCTACGTCTTAAATCAGCTTCCTATCAAATTGTTGAAGGAGTATTATTCAGAAAAAATTATGACAGAGTTCTTCTAAGATGCTTAGAGAAAGAAGATGCAAAAAAAGTAATGACCGATTTGCATGACGGGCCTGCTGGGGGACATTATTCAGGAGATACTACAGCCCACAAAATCCTCAGAGCCGGTTACTATTGGCCTACACTCTTCAAAGATGCACACGCACATGTCAGGAAGTGTGATATTTGCCAAAGGTGTAGTGGGAGACAACCTAAAGCAGCAGCACCCCTAAAGCCGGTGATGATCACGGAGCCATTCGAGCAATGGGGGTTGGATATTATTGGAGAAATAAAACCAAATTCCTCCCTACAACACAAGTACATTCTGACCACGACTGATTATTTCACTCGCTGGGTCGAAGCAATCCCGCTGCGCAAAATAAATCAAGACGAGGTCATCAGTTTCCTGTGGGACCATATCATGACCAGGTTTGGAGTTCCAATTTCATTAGTTTTTGATAATGCTACTTACTTTTCATCAATTAAATTAACTGCTTTTGCTCATGATAAAGGGATAAAATCGCATTATTATGCTAATTACTATCCACAAGGAAATGGCCTGGCTGAATCCACTAACAAAAATCTGATTAGAATTTTAAAGAAGACTGTGATAGAAAACCAGAGAAGCTGGTACTCAGCACTACCAAACGCCCTTTGGGCCGATAGAGTTACCCCCAAGTCTGCAATAGGAGTGTCGCCGTATACCCTTATGTATGGTAAAGAAGCAATTCTTCCCCCCAATATCATGCTACCATCTTCCATAATAGCTCAAGAGTCCAGAGGGTCGGAGAATGAGGTTTTGCAGATGAGGATATGCAATCTTCTGAAAGCAGAAGAGGCTAGATCTAAAGCCAGGGAACGCTTTAAGCAACAACAGGAGTTAATAAAGAGATGGTTTGACAAACATAAAGCTGGAACAAAAGACTTTGAAGTGGGAGACTTGGTTCTCAAGTGGGATCACCCCCATGATGAGAAAGGAAAGCATACTAAATTCCAGCAGTTGTGGGTAGGCCCTTTTCGGATTGCAGCAAAGCTTGGCCCTTTTGCTTATAAGTTACAAGATCTACAGGGGTGGGAAGAGAACTTACCAGTAAATGGTTTGGTTCTCAAGCCTTATTTTTCCTAAGTTTCCTTGAGTTCTTCTGTCTTGTATATAAATAATTTGTTTGGCTGTCTTCTGAGTCATGTTTTTCAGTTTGTTTAGTTTAAGTTTTATTGATTTCAATAAAGGGAGCGAACCCGCGGTTGCGTGGGGAACATCAAAATTTTTGGGAATGATAAATATTTTTGGGTATCAAACTGTGTATTGCTGTTTGTCTAAAAGGATTTCTTCCAGTTCAACAGTTTTCTCTAATAGCTATGTGTGCATTGAAGTCCTGCTTAACCCCTGTGAGATAAACCGGATTCAAAGAGTCTGGAATACTATGTTGAGGCTCCATCCACGTCACACTTAAAATGTTCTAAGGGGCAACAACAGAGGACCCATGGAAAGGAGAAAGGTGAACAATATATTAAATATAAATGATCCCATGCCAAGAAATGAATGCCAAAAGGCAAATAAGAGTCAAAAAACTCCTTTGAAAGCATCATACATCAAAGCAAATGCTGAATCATAAGTACTAAATTGCCGAAAGTTCCTCTCCGTCCGTGAGCTGAAACATGAAGTACACCGCTCACACAAAAGGACACTATGGGATAGAGAAGCCTGAATTAAAATTTAGAAAGAAAGGCATGCAAGAGGACTCATATGAAAAGGGACAAAAGTCCAAAAGCACAAAAAGTGCTAAAATGGCATGGGAATGCGGAACAAATGAATATTCCTATTTACCATATGCTACAATCTTGTGGAGTCCGAGTTGTCAGCTACCTGAAGACAAAATTAATAATGAAACTCATCTTTCAACCTCAACAGAGTTATCTGGACTTGAAAATCTTGGTTTCCACTCTCCGAAATCGGACTATCATCAATGATTAAAGGTACGCACTTCTGTCATTTGAGAAATCCAGATAGCTGGAAGAATTCAATAGATGCATTTGTTGTTAAACAGTCTGTCACTCAAAGAATAATCGCCCAGAGATCTAGGTTCACCAAGTAATCGCCAATTGTTGCGGCTGCAACCGTTCTCCCCAAATTTCTTAAATTTTGGTCCCCTCCTCATGATTTAGCGTGGTTTTTAATCGCTAGAGTCCATGAACCTGTTGGGCATGCTTTATTTTCGAATGATTTTGAAGATTGATTTTCAACCTGTTTCAAAGGTTGCATGTGTATGAATTTTGTGGTTGGTCACAGATGTGAGTTTGGTTTACTAGCCAAGGATAAATCAGATCTGTTGTTCTTTGAAAGGCCGTTGTTTTGGAAGTAAAACAGGTTTAAACCGTTGCTGATTTTTAAAGATTTTGAACACTTAATGTTTTATTGATCGGGCGTCATACTATGTTTGATCAGAAGCCGTAGTTTTTTCTCTTCCATCGTTGCGGCTCCCAAAGCAACTAGCTACCTGAAGTGTAAAATGCTCCACTCACCGATGCGTATCGAGCGTGTCCTTAACCTTTCCTTTTCTGCTGTTGCGGCTAGGAAAGTCATTTAGTTTCTAATGTTAATACCCTCCGACTTCCTATTGAGAGTTTTCCCGCCCTCTAGTCACATGTTTATAACCTTTTTGCTTCCGCCATTGCGGCTCCCAAACCAATTAGCCACCCGAAGTGAAAAGCGCTCCGCTGCCGATGCAGGTCGCTTGTCCGTAGTCTTTTCCTTTCCTGCTGTTGCGGCTGGGTGAAGAAATTAGCTTCTGATGTCGTTATCTTTTCGGCTTCCGATTTAAATTTTTCCCGCCTGCAGATTGGTCTACCCTCCCGACGTTAGTATTTTGAGCTGCCGATGAGTTTCCCGTTGCCGTCGTTGGTGATGTTGGTCGAGCCTATAGGTGGACGAGGTAGTGGTGTTGGCGTTGAACAAGTGGTGCATCTGGCCTTTTCTTGTGGATTAGCCGTTTTAGTTGATTTAATTTGACGTTTTATTTTAGAATACAACCCCGGTGAATGATGCACGTTGATTAACTGCAGGAAGACCCAAAAGATTGCTCATATTGCCGCGGCGCGAAGATACAGATAGGAGATAGGATCTCAAGGGGCGTGGGCCAAGTAAAATACAAAATGAATAGCGACAGGGATGCAGACCTGAAAGGTCCATCAGTTACTCACCCGATCATGATCGATGTGCGCAGAAAAGAAAGAAAAGAAGGATCTGAAACGTTTGAGGGACTGAAAAGTCACATGTTTTGGAGCAGCCCAAACGTTCTACTGTTTTGTTTAGATATTTGAAAGTTAGAAGCTACAGGGGATTTTTTCCCTGGAAAACTTGTAAACCATTTGCTTGTAAGAGGAACTATTTCGTTTTACAATCAGAAACTGCAATTTTGCCTGTTGGAGAAAGCGCGATGTGGAATGTATCATTGTGATTAAATGAGCAATGTTGAAGGGGAACTATTTCGTTTTCAGCTGTGTTTCATTAACTGTGAGAGCATTCTAATTTCCTGAACCTATGCTCTTGTTTGAATGTTCTTCAGTATGTTCTATGATGTTTCCACTGTGAGTAATGAATGCTGTTCATAGACAATTGGCTATTTGGTTGTTCAAATATCTTTAAACGTTCATGTGTCTTGGAAGTATCAGCTACCTGTAACTTTTCATAATGCATGTACCAAAATACATTACCCACCCATGAATGATAATCTTGCTCCCTAGGGATAGGTTTGGTAGTTAGTTTAATTTTTTGTTGTATATGATTTAGATGCTTGTGAGTGCTAAGACGAGGTGTAAGAACCTGCGCATCATGTTGTGACTGCTCCTTGCATCCTTATCACCCTACATTGTTAATTAGGCACTTGCATCTCATACATTAAGTCAAAAAATACAAAAATACACGGTGGACCGGGCCGCAACCCGTAAAACCTTTGTTTTTGTTACTTGACCTACGGTAGCCGGACCGCAAACCGAACAGATTCCCTACACCAAACAGTCACCGGCTAGTTGGGAACGTTGACTGGGGAGAATCCCTTGCTGTTGTTTCCTGCGAATTTCCAGGCCTCAACAGAGCCAACCTTTCCTTGATAAAAACCGTGATCAGAGGCAAAGACTACCACGGGATCCCCTGAACAATGCCTTCATCGACACCAGAAAGGACAGCCAACAAAGTCTTCTCCAGAGAATAAACAGAGCGAGAAGGAAGCATAACGTTAACAAAGGGAGCATGGAAGTAGGGAAAACTTCCGGAAGAAGCCATCTTGAATAGGATGAGGAGACCTGGAGGGTGCGAGCTGTGAGAGTAATAACGCTGAGGGAGATGGCTCATTAAGGTGGCAAGGATCGAGGTAAGGCCGATGAGGAGTGGATACCATGCGTCGATGAGGAGGGGAGCATGGGAACAATACATTAATACCTTTGAGCCTTCACAAAATGCGATGAGATGGGTAGATAAGGGGGGGGTGATACCACAAGTTCATTAGGGAATGGGTTTAATGTTTATTCCTAAACCATTGAGACTATAGTGACCCTAAGGGAAGGAGGCCCCTACATTGGCCGAAGAATATGTTGCGGCATTATTTGCATGAAGAATGTGATAAAATTCATAATTTTTCGATATGAGAGGGATGATTTTATCATACAGCCGTCGACACTTTATGGAGCCTGAGGTGTATCCATTGATCATTTTATATATGACATGTCTTGAGTCTCCAAATATCGCTATCCTAGAGTGATCAGTATTAGCTAGAATTTCCATTCCCTGCAAGAGAGCCATCCACTCAGCCTCATTGTTTGTCCTATGGCCTAATCCCCAAGCAAAGGTTTGTTCAGTTTGTCCTCCGAGATCCAGAAGGATCCCCCCCACACCTACCACCCCTGTGTACATTCGAAATTGACCATAAACTATAATTATAATAGGCAAAAAAAATTAAAAAAGTTTACCTTTGAATATAAAAATAATCAAAGAGATGAATTGCTAAAACAGAAACGATTTTTTACCATAATTGACTTGATTTACTTTGTCCAAAGCGATGCCTCTTCAATGATTGCAATGTTCTTTAATGAAATCTAGGTTGAATTTTATTATAAAAAGATTAGATAGCAATACAAGATTAAGTTGTAGTAGATTAATCTTAAATTTCTAATTTTTATTAGAATTATGCCTTTTAGGTTATACCAGATTAAATGAGATATGATAATTTAGGTTACTTTTTTACATTAAATATTTCCTAGGTTATGGCCAATAACTCACTAATTATTAAAAAATTCTCTTAAATTATTCTTTAATATAAAAATTTGTAGTATTTCTAGGTTAGAATTAGATATTACATTTAGTTCTATAGTTTATAAAAAATAGGCTAAGTAATTCACAATTTATTCATTAAGAAAAATATTTGATATTAATAAATTTAATTTAGATTTTTATTTTATTCTAAGTTTAGAATCATGTTAGCAATTTAGGGTGTTTGTTTTAATCGCAACTTAAACTTCCTTATTATCTAGGTTAACATTTTTAGGGTTTGGGTTTGGTCTTAGTTATATAGTCGACATTATCAATTTCCTAGTTTTCTCTTGAAATGTGTTGTTGAAGATATATTAATAAATCTTTATACGTTACTCAACTCGACTCATTGACTTGATGAAGAACCTTGATAAAGGTTCATAATTTCGACATATCAAATGGAGTCGACGATTACCTTGGATACCACTCCTCAAACCTATCCACTTAGAATTTAAGAGAAGAGATTGTAAATATGGATTTTTGTCAAAATGACATTTTTTAATCATGTAAGGTTCACAAAGAGATTATAGTATATAATAGTCCTTGTTTTTTGTCTAACCTTTTCACATAAATATAAGATGGAATTTTGACAAGATAATTATGGAATCCCTCTCAAACTCATGCTCATGTGAGATTCAGATACTAGTAAGATCCCCATTGAAGTTTGACGGA
>LPNX011119674.1:1085-122117 GCA_001517045.1 Pseudotsuga menziesii | reverse complement strand
TCTTCACTATTTACTAAATATCTAGATAGTGAAATTTCTTAAAGATTCTTCACTATTTACTAAATATGTACATTAGCAACAAAGCTTTGTTGGTAACCATATTATATGTCCAGGAAAATCTGGTTTATGTCTTCCTTCAAGGTCAACCCTTCTTCGTGGCTAGCTGGCTTGCTGAATGTAGGATCCTACGCAACAAATATTGAATCTGTTTATTGGCAAGAGTAGTAGTGAGGTTCGTTAGAAGTGGGAAAGAGGTTAGTGGATGAGGTTGGAATAACAAAACTGCCCAAGAGGTATAATCCTGGTTGAGGTGTCGCCACTGCCAGAGGTGAAATACTAGTTTATAGTTCTTGCTAGTCACTATTATAGGCTCTTATGAGGCTCTATATAGGGCTTATAAGCCCTCCCACCCGTCCAGCTTAATGCAATAATAAAAGTTGCCTTGCAATTTCCCCACGCACATAAATAGGGGTATTTTCCTCACTCCCTCCCAAATGTGTAAGTCGAAGCAAATAAAAAAGAGAGTACAGGGAGTGGTTCATTGCAGGACTACACCCCATATAAGAATTCCTGTCACTGAACAGAGGATATCCTCTCAAGCAGAAGCATTAGAAATCACAATGCACTTATAAGTGACTAGAGGGTTTGCAGAACCATCTTCGAGATTCGGAAGAGTTCCAAAAATCCTCGATAGAGACCACAAATCCCCTTCCAAGAGTTCCAAAAGTCACAATGGGATTGAACCCCACATACTTAGGCCAATAAACTAGAACAAAGGTAAGGAACCTCTATCAAAACCTGCAACTAAAGGGAAATAGTGCAAGCATAAAAATAAAAGAAACTTTATTTTGGTAGTGAAGCTAAATAAAATAAGATGGAATATGTGAATAACAATTGATTGGAAGTATGAGACCCCCTCAGATATACTTGTCTCTTTTGAATCTATGCAAGATACTTGTCTGTTAATTTTTTAATTTTTTTATATTAGGTTGTTTGAGGTCACACAACCTGAGTTGTTTTTACGTCCCTTTGAGAAATTATATTATTTTCCAGGCATCAGCAGTACATAGTAAAAGTAAAACATGCAATTTTCCATAGCACTAAAATCAGGGAGGAATCGTGTTATAATGGATAGTGAAGAAAATGTGGTTGCATCTCTAAATCTATGTAGATGTGAGATATGTATTTCCAAGCTTGATCTACTTCCTTATATCACAGTTATGTATATTTAAATTGTTTCATCTTTTGCATTTGAGTTTTTGTTATTCTTTCACAGAGGAATTCAGAGGACTAATTTTTTCAAATAATTCATGGTAACATTAGTTTTAATGATATTAAATGAAAACATGAAATTCATGGATGAAATACATCTATTTTCATATTAGGGATATGCTTATATCCTATTCAAATTGACTAACATTCTCAGTGATATTAGACTAGGATACAAATTCATTGGAGATGAATTTGATCTATTTTCAAATTTGTTCGTGTTTCTTTCAATCTAAATTTGCAAAAATCTTTGTTTTGGAATGAATGTAGTTTGGAGACATGTGCTGGAAGAAACAAACATTGTGGATGAAATTGGCATTGCCCTTGGAAAATGTAATTTTTCACAATCTTTTTTAGATGTTCATTTAAAAGTTCAAAGTTCAAACCTGGTCTATATATGCTTACCTTACACTTATAGATGCAGACTGTTGCAATAATTTGAATATTATTCTAGATATTGTTCGGAAACTTATTTCTTTTGGTGGCTTATCAAGGTATTGAACAATTGTACTTCTTATTGGTAGATAATTATGTGTGCTACTTGTTGGTCAGAATATACGGGATTCGTGTCCCATTGGTGTGTGGGTGCAATTGCTTTAGGCATTGGAATTCTATTTGCAACCTATAATTATTGTTTTGTCAATATTTAGAGAATGAGGTTTTTGGATTTAAAAATGTTTGCATGTGTTTCATCCTTCTATTATGTTCCTTACCTTTTTAGTGTACGAGTCATAACATTTAAATATTTGTTCGTGAAACAACAAGAGAAGTTTCCTTGCAAATATTTCCTACCTCTACCCTATATCTTCTCATTTCTTGGAGCACTTTTAAGTTTTTACTTGTTGGGACATAATATTTTCTTTGACTGTTCTAAGGATAAGTTGCTAGAAAGGATGGATGTTAAATTTGAAATATTCAAAGAAAATAGGAAATACCTTTTTTGGGAAGGTGTTGGAAAGAATGGATGCTACTATTTATTGACTGATTCTTGCATCTAGAAGGCCACTATTAGATATTGATGCATATCCAATTTAATAAGACTATAATGCCTCTACATGAATTGTAGACTTTATTAAACAAACTGACTATAGAGAACACATAGTCAACTATAACCTACAAAGAGCTTGATCTTACCTAAACATTAAATATTTTTTATATTAGCATTAATGCCTATTATTAACCAATTTTTTCTAGGTAAATTTCTAATATGTTTATCAACTATGGTCTTGAATGGATCTTTTCTTGATCTATGATTTGAATTTTAATGGGTTTTCATGATTGGAGCTTGGTTCTTTCTGCTTTATTAGTTTTTCCCCTTGGGTTGAGATGCATTACAGAATGTAGGTCTTATTTCCAAGATGTATGTGGGTAGCGGGAAAATTAGAACAATCTCTAAAGAATAGACAGTATAAGTGTAGAATAGAATATTAAATTTCAGGAAGTAGCAAAGGCAGCATCATTTTACACTGTTTATAGTTTACAAAGTTGCAAAAAAACGTGATAAATAAATAATTCGTCTCGTCAAGGGTTTGAAAAAGAAAAATCGGTCAAACATCGAAAAATAGGCAAAAATACAATAAAAATGCACAAAGCATTGCAGACCTACACACACACTCTCTGATACATTGCCTCTTTTTTTTCTTTCTATAGGAAAATCTCGCTGGGAAACTTCAAGGGATGCTTCCCCTCTTTCCTGGTATCCCTAATAAACCTATCGGCATAGGCTAGTGCAACTCAACCAAGGGGATTTGAGCTAATCCCTTGGGCTTACTTTGTCAGCTTGTATTCCACAACTTGCACCAAATTGTGTGGAAGAGATAGTTTATAAAGGGTCAACCTCTTGCCTGCCACAAATGTGGAAATAGTTCAAAAATATTACATGCTTTTATTCCAGTGTCGTGCTTTAATTTTGAACGCTTTAATGAGGCACAAAAGCTGGGCAATACTGATCATAGCCTTGATTGTTATCAAGTTAGGGTTCCACTTTGGGAGTCTGAAATGGTATGATATCTAAGGCTGGTATTTAGTCAGAAATTTTACAGTTAATTCAATCTCTATCTAACACTTCAGTTGTTTATGTTTATATCTATAAACATTGTTATTTTTTTTAAGTAATTCCCTTAATCTCAAAGAGAAATATAACAATTTTCCCAAAGCGGTTGGGCCCCCCAAGTGTCATGTTTACATGGGAAAAGCAGGCCCTTGAGCAGAAAACTAATGAACATAATCAATTATGTTCTGCTAAGTTGTTGTGATAGGGTTTCATTCTTCTGTCAAGATTCAAAATCACCAAGGAATTGCACTAGACCCTTATTACTTATATCTTCAGGGGAATTGACCCTGGTGGGTGGCCTGATATACTACCATCTTCACTACTGAATGGAAACCCTATTGGCATAAATATTGGTGATTGATGAACACCAGCCATGAATTACAAAAACAAATCTCATTGTTTTTCCCTTAATGATTTTCAGATGTTTACATAAACACTTGTCACTTTTTGTGCTAGTGATCTTTTAGAACTCTCTTCTTTTCTATATTTCTTATGAATTTGTGTACTGCCTTTTCTAATGGAATTTTTACTAAAGTGCAAAACTTATAAAGCTTGGACTTTTTATGGAGATCCATTTTCAATCTTTGCAAGTGCAATATAGTTTTTTTTCATAATCTCTCCTTAATCTCGATATTTTGATCACTTGAATAGGGATTCACCCATAACATTCACATTTTCTTTATGAATTCTTATCTCCTCCTAGCAGAGATATAACTTTGGATGCAATCTAATGTGATAGTATGGGGTGGTTTTACTGGTTTTTGTATTATTGTATTTTGGAATGATGTATTTGAAATGCCATCATACATTCCCTTATTTTTATTGCTTTATCTTTAATACCTTGTAGACATGCTAAGCCAGAAGTGATTGGATTGTTTAGAATTTCAGTTTGTAGCAGTTAGAATCTTGTTGACATGTTAAGCTATCAGATTTGACACTAAGATGGAACAAGCGCAACTAGACTTTAATCAATTTCTAGCTTGAGGAAACTGAAAAACAATGAACATACATCAAAAGTATTACCCTGCCAAGTGTGAGGAATCATGGAATTCATCCTTGACAGCGAAACTGACATAAATATTAATGATCTTATGAATGAGGCTTAGAAAGTAGTAGCAGGAATGAGGATTTTGAGTTGGTACATACAACCATAGTAGCAATATTTTGCCATATTTCCCTTTCAACTCAGAAACCTGCCTGGCTTGAGTTGAGGAGATGGACAATTGACCAGCTCAGAGTCCTCAGTCACCCAATTCACAACCCTCTCACCAAGTATGAAACCATAGGGGGAACACAAAAATGGTAGCTACAAACTGCTAGTATGTTGCATATGTTTATCAGCGTTGAGAGCAATTCAAGCTTCAACACATACTTATACATGGTACACCAAATACCAAAAAATGTCGAATTCAGTGTTCACACAGTGGCATTCAATGGCATTCATTGCCATTAACCGATGGGCTATGGTGAATTGTAATGGACATTTAATATTTCAAAATTCATGTTGATGGTGCCATCGTGCCAGCCTGCCAGGTGGACACTGATGAACCTTTCGGATTCCAACACTGTTTAGAGGCATAATGACGTCTTCATGAAAAATTAAACCGTCATTTTGACGTTCTACCAAAGACTTCAGCCGTTTAATAAAATGGGAAAATGCCAAAAGTTGTAACAATATTTCAAGTTTGTTTGTATGTACATATTATCTTAGTTTAAAAAATTATGTTCAAACATGTATAATTTATCATTAATTTTGAAGGGTACTAGTTGTTTCTATGTTTTTTCCATTGTCATTTTAGATAAAATATTCCGTATGAAGTAAAATGATTGTTTTTTCTTTGCTATTCAAGTAATTTATATCAATAACAATATTACTGTGGAATTTTCATTGTGGTTAATCCCTTTTACCCTTGCTTAAAACATGTTTTTTATTGTTTTTAGTGTTATTGTTATTGTTTATAGGTATATAGTTTCACTAGAAATGCCTCCAAAAAAGAAGGGGCAACCGACTTTGGACAAATTTTATGGTTGTTCTACAATGCCAAAACCCTCCAATGCTGATGATATTCCATCTATCCCTAACCTGAATGATATACTTGACCTGAATGATATACCTGACTTGAATGATGAAACTAATGAAGACATAAATGAAGACCTTTTTGACGATTTAGAAATGTTTGGTCATGAAGAGGGTGGTTGCAGTAGTGAGAGGAAAAGGAAGACCTCATGGAAACGTGAATTTCGAGAAGATTGGAAGATTAAACACCCCTGGGTCTATGCAATCAATTTTTTCGATGGCCTTACTCACATGAAATGCAAGCTCTGTGAGAAATACAAAGCTCAAGGTCCATGGGGTATTGGCACTAGATGCAAGACAATTCAGTATGATGCTGTGGCAACTCATTCAAAATCATTTACTCATCAAACATCAATTCAAAACAAATTGTATGAAACTCAAAGATTGACAAAGTCCATTCCAGAACACATTATGCGTATTAATGATGCCAACAAGCACAAGGTGATAACCACAATGAAATTAGCATATTTTATTGCAAAAAAGGATATTGCAATTGCTACTTACGAAGATCTTTGTCAACTTCAGATGCACTTGCAGACTCCAAACATCCCTAATCGAGTATATTATTGTTCCTATTTTAATAGGAAGGCTGCCACAAAATTTATTGAGTGTATCTCAAATTACCTTGAAGAGATGCAATCTGAAAAAATGTTGGACAGTCCTTTTTTTCTATAATGTTGGATGAAAGCATAGATAATAGTTTGGAACAACATCTTCTTTTGTATTCTACTTACTTGGACTCGGGAGGTTTAGGACCTCCAATATCACAGTTTATGAAACTTATCACTGTCCCTGATGGAAAAGGAAAAACCATTTATGATACATTCATCAATCTAAAAGAAACAAGGAAATTGCAAAATGAAAATTTAATAGCAGTTTCTACTAATGGTGCTTCATCTATGCTAGGGAGTGAAAATGGATTTGTCATGTTTTTAAAGAATGATTTGCCAAATTTGATTGATACTCATTGCATTGCACATCGCGAGGCACTTGCAGCATCAGATGCTTCAAAAAAGATACCAAAATTCTTGTTTGTTGAAAAACTAGCAGATAAGGTGTACTCATGGGTTGGAAATTCAGCAAAGAGAAATAATGAACTCATTTCTTTACTAGAAGTAATGGAATTGGAATCCTTGCAAGTTCTTCAAATCCATGGGATTCGTTGGATATCTAGGGGACAGGGAGTTGAAAGGCTTGTTACATTGATGCCTGCAATTTTGAGCATGTGGAAAAAGGAAAGAAAAAATTCATGGTATCACAAGGAAAGGATTTCCTCAGTTCAATTCTGTCTAAATATGCTTACTGATGTTTTGATAGAATTGAATAAACTAAACAGAAAATTCCAAGAAGATAATATAGATGTCACCACGCTTGGAATAACTATTGACCATACATTAAATACTCTTAAGAGGAATTTTTGTAGGCCAGATTCTTTTGCAGATGGTGCAACGTATCTTAGTAAATTCTTAGAAGACTCTAGAGATGGATTCCTTGAAAATTTGACAAAGAGGGGATTACACACGGACATGATTTGTTGTATATTCCAATCCCGGATGAGCACATGTCACAACCGATGGCAACACGTTTCGATGGCTCCCTTGATAGTTGCATACAACTTACAAGGAATTATGTCCAAGTATTGATAGAAAGCTTCAATTCAATATCCCAGATC
The DNA here is from genome assembly GCA_001517045.1 of Pseudotsuga menziesii. NCBI lineage: Eukaryota > Viridiplantae > Streptophyta > Pinopsida > Pinales > Pinaceae > Pseudotsuga > Pseudotsuga menziesii. The sequence goes on along the minus strand of LPNX011119674.1, from coordinate 115,046 downwards.
TTCATCTATTTAATGCAGCAAGATTGTTTAACCCTTGCCACTATCCATTAGATTTATATGTGAGAGAAACTAATGCAAAACAATGGCTTGAAAGACTGTTTTCGCATTTGTAGCACAGACTATGCAATGAAGGTGATAATGTACCATTTTTTGACATTGCAGCATGCAAAACATAATTGTATGAATTTATTGATGTTATTCATTTAAATGGAGAAATATTCCCTATGAAATATGCATGGAAGGTATTTTCTCAAATAAAATATTGGCACTCTAGGTATCCAAATATGTTAAAATTATGGCAAGCAATCCTTGTCATTCCGGCAAGCACTATTGCATGTGAACGAGGGTTTTCAAAACAAAATGTAATCAAAGATATAAGGAGAACAAGGTTGTCAATTAACATGCTTGATGCATTAATGCGTGTTTCATTAACAGGGCCTGACATATCAGAGGTGGACTGGCAACGCGTTTATGAGAATTGGTGTAGTTCAAAAGATAGGAGAAATTAACTCGGGCACTTGATGCACTCCTGGGCATGTATTGCAACAGTTTTGGTGAGTTAGTCTTACGTAATAAGACAGCTATTTAATTTTTGTCATGTTTCCTCCTTATCAACAGTAATCTAGGAAATGTTTTGGAGCTACAACAGGCTCTTTTCAGCAGCACCTGAACTATATGCTACAACAGTGAGGGGGATCCTATAGCAGCCTTACACCATTGACTTTCAGTTATAGGCAAAAGGACAATAGACCAAGGTGGGAGTAACATTAATTTTGGTTATGGGAAGGTCTTATCCTTAGCCATATCTATTGATAAAAAGAAGAATGAAACCCTTAATACATCTACACATACACATTATAGGAGGCATGTATAGTGAAAGGGTAGCTTTCCTTGCCATACTATAGTTACCAACGAATACCCAATGCTCACCCTTTCACCAACCAATGATCCATGTTTTCTCTGTAACTGGTTATCATTTTTGTGAAGATTCCAACTCTGAAATAAATTATATCAGGCCTTATTTTGCCAAATATTATTGTGGTGAATGTATTTTAAATCTACAGTACTTTCAGTATATATATGGAGGATCTTGCTCTTGAGGTTTCTAAAATTGGTAAGCATTGTTGAAGTTCTTTATTCCAGACAAACTGTCTGAAGAAAATACACATTATAGAATGTTTGTACAGTGAAAGGGTTTTCTAAAGTTTTTCCTTCCCATACTATAGTTACCAGCCAATACTAAGTGTTTACTCTTTCACCAACTAGTGATCCACGTATTCTGTGTAAGCGATTATCATTTTTGTGAATATTACAACTGTGAGATAAATTATATCAGACCTTATTTTTCCAAATATTATTGTGGTGAATGGATTTTAAATCAGCAGTACTTTCATTATATATATGATGGATCTTTCTCTTGAGGTTTGTGAAATTGATAAACATTGTTGAAGTTCTTTATCCCATTTTGAAGAAAATACACATTATAGGAGTTTTGTACATTGAAAGTGTGTTTTTCGATATATTTCTATATCAGAACTTGGGAACGCTATCCACAAGTTCTCAATCAAGGAACTTGTACCTGTGCAAGGTCTCCAAATGCTCTGGGTTGCTAGTATATCTGAAATATTTGGTTTGGATTTTCTTTCTAACCTTAGTAAGGGAATGGCATTATTTTCCTACATCCCACTCTAGATAAACTAGATCAAAAGCCTTTTTTTGTCTTCTGAATCCCAACAGGGATGTAGACAAGCAAGTGCCAATACATGTTAAAGATAGTGCACAAGTACAAGTTCATGGCCGCAAGTTATGAGATAGAAATATATTGAAAAACACCCTTTCACTATACAAACCTCCTATGAAGTCACGATACATGTTATCGTGACTTCTCCTTATACAGTGATGATAAAAATATGTGGAACACACATGACAATATGCCTTGAGAGAGAAAATATTAATGTCCTTGGTCTTGTTGGTCCTGTGGATAAAAGGGGTTGTTTCCCCACCTTTATTGTACACCTTGGTCTTATGGGTATGGAGGTTGCCTTACCACCTTGTTGTGACGCTTAGTTGAATTATGGTCCTTTTTACCCTAGCACCCTTGTTGTATGTGGTACCATGACCACCTTTGGTATGATGACTTAACCTTATTGTTTTTATTTTATATTACCACTTAACTGTTAGTGTACCCTATCATAAGTTAGCCTAACATTATTTTATGTTATGTTTGGAAACAACCCTAAAAGACATGGGTTAGTGGATTAACCTTTCTAGAAGGCTTGTTAACATTATAAATTCAAGTCTTGAATTTCATTTTAGAGAGTGTGTTGACAAGAGAAATTTGAAGATATGATCTTTCACAAGTCTAGGGTTTGTTGCTGCTAATAGATTGATGTCTAGGGTTTTGTTGCTATATGTTAGATGTCGCCACCTCTCCTCTTAGCCTGCTAGTGTTTTTGTCTTCCAGTTCAACTTGTTGTTGTTATGAATAAGTTGTGTCAATATTCTCAGCTTGTTAAGGGTTTCCTTCACATGTGTTGATCTTCCTTGAGATGGGAATAATCTTTTGTAGGATGCTAACTCTGATAGAATCCCCTTAGGGTTGGGTTGTGTCTTATCTAAACCCCTTAAGTTTGAAGCATGATTGAGCTTATAGCTAGGCCATGACTGTGTGGAACCCTTCTTGAGCTGGGTCGTGACTAGGTAAGACCCTTCTTGGGTAGCTCGTGACTGTTTGACCTTACCTTAACTGAACCATGGACTGTCAATGCTTTCTCTAGAAGGTCGTGACTATTGATGAATTTTTTTAACCCTCTTTGATAGGTCATGACATTTTTGTGACTTCCTACATTGGGTCGTGATCATTGTTGGCTGCCCAGACTTAGGATGTGACCCTTCTTCTGTTTATTAGAGCGGGTAATGACCCTTGGTACTTGGGGTTGTTCAGACTTGATCTATGAATCTTGGATTCGTCCTGTGCTGGGTTGTCACCTTGTGTGTGCTCAGAGCTGTGATTCTTGTGGGTTGCTAAGATTTGAGTTGTGACTTGCGTTAATCTTCTTGAACTGGTTGTGATCCTGTTGGTGCCTAACTGTGTTTGGGGCTAGGTATCACTTTTGGGGTTTTCACACTTGGTGACTAAGTCATATTGACTGCGACTGTATGCGCCTGACCTTATTTCTAACCTTTTCTCTCTCAATGTATGTCAACTTTTTCATTGTTGATCTTGTCCTTTTAGTGACAAGATTTGATCCTAAAAGTATCTGAGTATAAGGCTGATTCAAATTAGATATGAACCGACATTGTTATTTATTGGTTGTTGGTCATTAGTTTGTTTTTTGTACTATATTATTGTTGATGTTCTCTACATTGCCTTTGATGAAGTGTATCTCAAGGACAAATTTAACACAGTGACCATTGGAGTGTTAAAGTTGAAAGAGATGAAAGTTATGTTTTCTAAATTTATCTTTCCTTGCTACAGTTGTACCGATTTTGGGGTTGAGTATCACTGTTGGGGTTTTCACACTTGGTGACTGATTCATATTGACTTCTACTGTATGTGGGGCTAAGTATCACTGTTGAGGCTTTCACACTTTGTGATTGATCCATATTGACTACTATTGTATGTGCCTAACCTTATTCCTAACTTTTTCTCTCTCAAAGGTATGTCAATTGTTTCATTGTTGATCTTGTCCTTTCAGTGACAATATTTGATCCTAAATGTATCAGAGTATAAGGCAGATTCAAACAAGATATGAACTGACATTGTTATTTATTACTTGTTGGTCATTAGTTTGTTTTTTGTACTATATTATTGTTTATGTTCTCTACATTACATTTGATGAAGTGTATCTCAAGGACCAACTTTAACACAGTGACCATTGGAGTGTTAAAGTTGTAATAGATGGAAGTTATGTTTTAGAAATTTATTTTTTACTATTATACTTTTACTTCTGAGTACCTGATCTGCAATTTTTACATAAGTTAGTTAAATTGTTAAAAATCCCTAAAATTTAAACACTACACTTGGGTGGCCTGTTAGCACTCAAATTCGCCTTTAAAAAAATACATTTAACATTCGCCAATCTTGTGTCAAACATCACTAACCTGTCATCCTATGCATCAACTTCTGTAAATTTCCCATCTCCTTCAAATCAATGAATGTTTGGGTCCTAATCAATGAATGTTTGGGTCCTTCACTTAGGTAATATGCTTATACTCCTTACCTTTCAAACCTCATTTTCTCATTTTCTCCTTGTTTTGTAGAAGATTAAATAAATGAAAAGTTATTGTTATAAAATTATTTTATTAATTATAAAATGATTTTATATTCAATAATAATTTTTAATTTATTTTGAAAGGATAAATGTTTATTATTAAAATTGGCCTTTTATTCATTTTTAGCTCCACGTCAACTCATTTTCTTCCCACCTAACATGTAAGTGGGAATACTTTTCATGTTAACCTTATAATTTTCATTAAAATATGGTTAGCTTGTCAAGCATCGAACCTTATTTGTTCATGCATGGGAAGTTCCCTCACAAGAATCAATGTAAATGCTTTCTCATGATCAAGCTTTATGCACTACAAGTTGGAAGGAAACAAATGCACCTAGGTATATAAAACTATAAAAGCTATCTTATTTTGTTGCATGTGGGAGTGGTCCCTAAATGCAGAATAAACAGGCTGAGAGTTCAAATTGTCCAAGACAGCTCATTCACATTATGAGCCTGAGTGAGCAGGTGCCAAGATGATTTCTTCAGTTTTCCCAAATGTATTTTAAAGTGTCATGACAAAAATGACAGTCAAACATTCATCAAAAGTCTGAGATCCAGTGTTCTGGCATTTATGAAATTTATATATTTTGATGGAGCATCCAACACCAAGGTTACAAAGACTTTTGTATTTATTTTTCTATATTGTGAAGGATGGATAGAATGTAAAATAATTATCATTTTCCAGGATGGATAGCTTCATCATATATATTTTAACTTTGTTTGTCCATTGTGTCATGAAGAGGAATAATATCAATTCCAAGTTGAAGAGAAAGCTTGTTAATAAAGCTAATAGTCGAATCATTGCACCAAACATTGATATGAGGTTTATAGGACATCTGGAAGCAAAATTTGGAGTTGTTGATTCTACATGTGGCGGCTAAAGGAATCCAAAAAAATTAATAACCATTGTTCCAGCCTCCAAGCAGAGCACCGAATTTTGAGCTAAATTTAGGTGTTGTAGACATTGAATGGGATGTTGGCAAAGTATTTTGTTTTGAAGAAATACTGAATGTAAAGGAATCCTAAATGTAAAGGTAGAGGATCAACATTTATTCGAAGGAAGGTAGCAGTTGAGAATTTAAGGGCGCAGATTCTATGTTTATGTAACAAACTGATATGCTTTGTCAAAGAGATGGTAGATCATCTAAAGATAGGTACCTTTTTCCAGATCTAAAGGCACAAAGTTGGCACAAAGGTATCATCTAAGTGTCGATATTATATTCAAATGGATTTGAACAATCCCGAGTTTAAAGATATTCAATAGATGAAGATACAAAAAAAACACAGATGGCAGATAGAGATTCGTTTTGGCACATTCTTCAGGTGGAATGGTTTTGTTGGCATATAGTCATCATCCTTCAAACTTTTTCGACTCATCTAGAGATCGTGAAGAGATTAAGAGTACCACTTGTTCAAAGGGTTGTGAGTGGCCACTAGCATAGATTTTTGAATGAAATTCAAATCTTAGGCTCATATTCATGAGATTTGGGATTCATTTTATTGCTTCCATGTTCAGAAAGAAGGATCTTTGATCCACTATTTTGGGAAACCGGTCTCTATCATCAAACTATGAGTCCATATAATGAACAGGAAATCGATTGCATGGAGAGAGGAGGTTGTGGACTGACAGCAAAGGAGTCAGATTGTTTTGGATATATTTTTGGATCTAAACTCTGTTAAATACTATAAATGTATATTGGAAGTTTTATGAATAATATAAATATTAGATGAGCGGGTTTAAGATTTCTCTTTATACAGATATTGTTAATCCTTGTAATGAATTTTATGATGATGATGTTATTATCCTATTTTATCATTATACCTGCCAATGTATGTAATGCTTTATACAGAATGTATTTCTGTCTCAAAATATTATTATTTATATGATTCACTATTTGTAATCATATAATACTTTATTTACTAGTTCATACCTTGTTTACTATCTTTATTGCCTTTTTGTTATACCCTTATGGGTCTGTAGTTTAGTTTATGTGTAAAAGGAAATATGAATACACATGGTTGGTTTTCCTTGATCCGTATTTAGTTATTGATACTTTCAAACTACAACACTAAAACATTTTTACTGATAGGTACATATTTAAGTAAAAAGTTATTACTGACAGGTACATATTTAAGTAAAACGTTATTGCTGACAGGTACATATTTAAGTAAAATGTTATTACTGATAGGTACATATTTAAGTAAAACGTTATTACTGACAGGTACATATTTAAGTAAAACGTTTAGTGAAGGGTGATGTGAAACCCAAAAACGTCAAAAAAAAATTGTTTGACAGGTAATATTCTAGTGAAATTCCAACACTGCATGTCACCGACTAATGTTATGTAAGTGTAGGAGGAACAAGTCGATAAGTCGACTTGAACGACAGCCAACTTAGTCGATCAGCCGACTAAGTCGGTCGGCTGACTAAACTAGAGATTAGGTCGGCCACCTAAGGTCGTGTCGGTTCACTGAACCGACAGGTAGTTATTTTGTAACTGTTTTGTAATCATATATAATAGGCTGTTGAGCCAGATGAGAACTCAGTTCAGTTCTCTGTATTGTATGGACTCATTCATGTAATATAATCTGTTAATTCTCCTACTTGTTCTTATCTCTTGTCTATGTTATATATGTATTAGTATGTATTATTGGTAACCTTATGTGATCTGTGAGATTACAACATTGGTTCCGTTGTCGGTAGTACATGTCTGAAATCTATGCAAATAGATGATATTAGAGCAGGAGATTAAGGACTGGTAGGAATGTAAAGTTGCAAACTATTTGCCAAATTACGCACGAAGGAACAGATTAACAATCGCACAAGCAAAAGCAAAATTCTTTACAAAAACACATGAGAAGTTTGTAGAATCAGTGCCCCAACTTCTGAAGAAACTCCTGGATGAAAAAGCTGGAAGGGAGTAACGAACAACAGTTGCGGGAAAAAATGATCCGAGGAGGTAGAACAAACTTGTCGTAGTGGTTCAAAAAAATCGTCGATGACTTCTGTGAGGAGCAAGCAGTAGAATACAAAACTTCGGTGGAAACCGTCAAGGAGAAATTTTACACAAACCTCATCGAGCAATTTCTATGCTCCTTACTGACCTTTCTGTTCAAATTCCGGATCGAGAAGGGAGTAGGACATATTGTCAAACCTTGTCCATCACTTCATGAACTTCCATCAAACTCTAACTGAGCGGAAAAGCAAAAGATGTGGGAAAAATTCATTGCAGAAAGGGAGTGGGAATACTTCCTAAGCAAGGAGACCAAACTATCCGGGCTTTCTAAAAGCGTCGGGTAAGCTATGGGATGTAGTTGGTCATATGTCGAGATAAATTCGAGTGGATTCTAGTTGACTAGAAGAAGATACCATTCACCAGTAATGAGAATTCAACCAAAACGGAAATCAAGAGAATAGTATCACACAACGGTATGTCAAACATTCAGAAAATAGAGAGGGAAGAGAGACAACAAAGGAGGGAAGCAAGAAGAGAAAGAGCCTTAGCGCTGAATAGAGGAAGGAGTCATAGGGCGACTGGCCAGGAAGAGAATCCGCCAGAGTCGGGTCATGACTGACATGAAGAGGGTGTGGAAGAAGAGGCTTCCCCTACGGAGGAATAATTGTGGATAGAGCAGCCAGAAGCTCTCCAATTAAGAGCTCCCCATGAAGGAACAACTCTCTCTCCGTTGAATCTACGTACCCGGATACAAACTATTGTCAAAGAGGACCTCCGACTACGAGCTAGTGACTTTGGTATATGGAGTCGACTAGATGACGAGACATACACTAGACAACACCTCATTATCTGTCGACCAAAGGAAGGAAATTGGGTTACCTTTTAGGCGGTACCCTCCAACCGAAGTATCCACTTACTCTTACCGACACATGAAGGAGCACCCCCCCTGCCAAATACAGCTTTGGAAGACATAGAACATTCAAAACTGTGGACAAATAGTTGCAGTAGGCCATCAATAGAAGAAGTTGACATCAACCGACTACCGGTCGAAGAAGAATCGACCACCGATAGGAACAAAAGTTCCGTCGACCATAGTCCTGCAGATACAAATAAACCAATAACCCTACCACCCCCACCCCCACCTCCACCACCGCCACCTCGTGAGAGCAATGAAAGTGATTCCGAAATGGGTCACGGGTCAGCACACATTCCTCTATATAAGGGGGATGAGGACCCCAGATGACACTGATTCGTCTGTGAGTCAACTTGGGAGGCCAACCAAGTTACGGACGAAGATAGAGAGATGGCACAGTTCACCAATGCCTTGAGGAAAAGGGAATTGACTTGGTATATGACCTTTTTGAAAAGACAACCTAGAGTAACCAAAGCCGAGATCAAAGCGCAATTTCTATCCTTTTTCAAAACTCTAGATGCCAAACACCTGGCAACGAAAAAACTAAAAACAACATCACATAAGCCAGGGGAAACTGTCCGCGACTATGATAAGTGATGGAAAGACCTTCTGAGCCAGATGGACTATGTTATAGATGAACAATTACTAATCTAGTGGTTTCTTGCAGGTTTAACTCAGAAATTCCACTGACACATCAGTCTGGAAACATTCAAATCTTATGAAGATGCGCTTATGAAATATCTCCAAGTGGAAATGGATGAGGATATACCCACATACTCCACTGATCACATATTGGAAGAATAGCTCAAGAGTGTGCAGAAGTCCTTAAAGGAGTTAAACCTCAAGAATCAGGATATCTGGTGCACCGAGTGCTTGACGGCCGGACATTCCAAAGACAACTGTCGACAGGAATACAGCCAGCAGGACATTCGATTCGTGTAGACCAAATCTTTTTACGACATTTTCCAAGAGCATGGGGATCACTCGACAAAAGATTGCCCGTTCAACATAAAGAACGACAAGGCATCCTGGTGTGCAATTTGCGAAACTAAAAACAGCCGACTGCCATATGAACCTAAAGAACTGACAAAATTACCATGTAGTCTACCAAACCAATGCAGTTGCACAACATAATAAGCAAAACAACTTACCAAATGATCAGAATGGTCAGAGGTATGAAGGTCGAAGATACGAGCACCGGTATGACAACCGACGTGGAGGCTACGGAGGAAGAGGTCGATTCCCTAGGAATCGCGACAACTGACCACGTCAACCCATACAATGCTTTACATGTTATAACGAGGGACATCGGTATGCAGACTATCCATATAAAGACAGAACTAACCTCAAATTTTGTACTCATTGTGGAGTAGGGGATCACTCACTAGAGGATTTCCCTACCATGTTGGAAAAAATAAATACAAAGAAAAATGTTAATGTCTTGTCATGTGTGCCAAAAAATGATGTAATAAATACAAAAAATTTGCATATTGTAACTCGACAAAGAACAAAAATAGGAAGTGATAACCCAAGAATCAGCAAAATAAAAGAGAAAATTATCTACCCTGATCCACTCAAAGAAAAACAAACATACAAAGAAGCAACCAATATATTCAAAGAATTTGCATGACAAGAACAAGCTCACGACAATCAACATAACACAATAAATGAATTAATACAGCTCGTACAAAAAGACAAATCAGTCTCTCAGTTCATCGACTTACTATATGAAATAAAACATAACAACCTCGACAAACAAACAAAGAATATCTACAGCTTAAATCAAAAAGATAAAAGTGATGTCGACCCACTTGTTGACTTGGAAATCAAAGGATAACATGTCCAACAGGTAGTGCTCGACTTTGGATCACAAGTAAACATCATGACTCGTGACACTTGGGAACAAATGGGAAGACCTCAACAATATGAATCAGTTATTTACCTGAAACTAGCCGACCAGGGCATAATTGAACCTATTGGAGTCTGGAAAAACGTTGACACAACTATAAAAGGAATCTCAACCAAAGTCGACTTCGAAATCATTGACCTTAAGGAAGGATCCAGTTCCTTCCCAGCGTTAGTAGGTCGACCTTGGGGTAGAAAGATGAAAGCATCAATATCCCTGGACAAAGAGAGAATCAAATTAAAAGGAAATGGACAAAAGGTCATTGTACCTATTCATCCATCTCAAGGAGAACCTTGGACTGAACCTATCGATGAAGAAATCAAAATCCAACAACTCTACCAGATTCAAAACAATGCAGATTATACAAAACCTAATATCTATGGAGAACTTCATTTAGGCAACCAAGACTCAGCTTGTTATAAATCAGACACAGAATTATATGATTGGGAGATCGAGAACTACGAAACACAAGTAAGAGAGTGTTGGACTATTCAAAAAGTGCAGAAAAAGCCCACCCAACAATGCTTTATAGTGTCCATTGTCCCAAAAATATTTGATAAGAAAATTAGGGAATTGTTGATTAGAATATTTCACCTCCTGCGAACAACAAGGTGTTCCGCTGGTTTGAATGGTTTAGATCCAGAACAAATAGATCACAAAGGTTGATAACTCCCCCTAGATGCTGTAGATATCTGGAATACAAGGCTTTGATAGTTCACCTGTGTACCTACAAAAGAATTCAACACAAAACAAATCAAAGCAACCAGAATATGATCTACTAATCTATGCTAGTGACTAAGGAATCTAGAAATATATACCTGAAATCAAACATCAACAATATATATGGGACAAAAAATCAACTTGCATTAGAAATATGAAGAAGTTTACAACCAAGCCTTAGTGTTGACATGCATCTCCATGAAACCAGATCTTCATCCCCAAAAGCTCTGACTCTAGCTCTCTATGCTCTCTCCAAATGATCTTGGGCTAAGAATCAGTCCAACAGCATAACAATACCTTCAATGTTCCCTCCTCAACCATGGCTATGAGCTCATATTTATAGGGCTTTAATGGATAGATATGGTTGAGAAATTAGTGGGTGAGGTGGCCTCTAAGATCCTAGGATGAGGAATCTCAAGCTCAATCAACCCACAGTAGTAGGGATAAGGGATATCTCGAGACTTATCATCTAGAAGCCTCGAGAAGCTTCTCTTTTTTCCCATTTTACCCAGGGTACCGCGCTTCTCCTTCTATGACAGAGTGGTTCTGGTAATAAACACCTATGGACCAAGGGTGACAGGTGGCAGCACCGCTTGTGGAAAACCGATGAAAAGCGGTGCGAGCAGGGGTACCACTCCTGGATAAGGGAGGATGAGCAATGCTGGGAATTTGTATGAAAAACTAATAAGAAACCCTTTAGTCTTCACTCCAGAGGCTCGGATTCAGGGCAAGTAGGTATGTCAAAGTTCTTATCACATGATGGTGAAAGGATTTTGGTATAACAAGATTCCCCCCAAAGCATGAGTCTTAGAGTGATACGATAAACAAGAGCTTTGAAAACAAGTTGTTTCCGGGAGACGAAAATGTTGGCTCGATCAGAGCATGCAGTCAAGTAGGAATCTGTAGTACATCAGTATGTTGACTCATAGACACAAGTAACCAAACTCATAGCTGTAGACCAATACAAGGCAGATCCATGAGTGGAATAAACAAGCATGGCTACTAGAATACAGTGTAGATCCATGTGATAGAGGACTCAAACTTGGACATAGATACCAGACATACAACATAGATCTATGTCATACAGACACAAATTTGAGCATTGCCATGACCATACAAATGTGGATCCATGCTAGATATACAAAACTCCATCGCAACCTGGGAAAAAGCAATAAGCGTTTTTAAACAAATGCCCAGGGTCTTCGTCTCGTCTTCCACAAAGTACGATTCTATCCATGTGATTACAATGATCTAAAGTCGAACATGGTAGAAACCACTTGATTACTGGCCAATGATGTGAACCGTTAACAAGTGCGAGGGAGATCATCATTAATGTCAATGATTCCTAAGGTACTCTAGTACAATCTAATGAGTGCGAATAGATGTCCTGATGTCGAACACCCAGTCGATTCTATTGATCAAAGGTTAATGATGTGAACCTATGTCGAGAGTGAGAGAATATGTCATTAAGGCATCCAGATCTCAAGGTACTAAATATTGTTTCTAAGACTATTTCCCGAATGATGAGCTAATGTCGACAGGAATAGTCTCGTCAAAGGAGGGCCATGATGAGTCCCACATCGACGACATGAAACTCAGAACATAGTTTTGGAATGATGTGAACATAGTAACCATATGGCTGACTCAAAGATACTGACACAAAGACTGTGTAGACTGCAGAGGTAAAACTTCTTCAGATCCCCTTTGAACATCGGGCGGTACGACAAAATGACTTGGCAGCATGACTAGACAGGACAGATACACAATGCGACAGTGGACAATGCATTCTTTTGAAAGACTCAAAGGATTGGCATGACTCATGAAAGTGGATCGTCACGGAGATCAGCTGAATACCCAATTAACTGACATGATTGTGCAGACATGTGCCATGTTCAAAGGTAACAACAAACAACTGCCATTATTTGCAAAATGATTCCCTTTCCCCATTTTCCCCATCATGATCGATGAGTGCCTCTTTTCGGTTTTACGAGTTCAAAGAGGGTAACGAAAACTCGATATAGCTTGTCAGAAGACAAGTCCAGTCCCATATGTTTTATGAACCTGAGAGAGGATGGGTTCATTCCCAAAACGTGTCTCTCAATGTTTAATTTAATGAGTCCACTGAAAGAAAACTCGGTATCGTTCATGTTTAGAGAGTCTGAACGAATACGGAAGAAGACTCCATGGGGGTCCTTTTTCATATGATTTAGTCTCTAAGGCCCAAAAAAGTATAAAATCATACCTTAGAGAACTCTTCCAGTCATGATTGGCTAGAGCGTTCCTTTCTCGTAAATAGTATTGTCCAATCTGAGAAAGAGATAATCTACTGTCGGGTAGACGACTCTTCAAATACTTTAACGAGTGTGAAGAGGACAAGATCGCTCGACAATATTTTCATATTTAGGGAGTCTGAAAAGGGTTTAAAGAGAACTCCATGAAGTTTCTTTACATAATGTCACTTTTTACGAGCCTGGAAAGATTCAGAAATGGACTTGACTATCTTTTCATGTTTAAGGAGTCTGAAAGAAGATGTGAAAAGAAGACTCCATAACGTTTCTTTACACAATGTCGTATTTTACGAGGCTGGAAAGAAACTTGAACTAGACTTGGAACTTTGATACTAGATTTTAACGAGCATGACAAAGGGTTGTAATAAACGCTCAACGACCTTTTCCGTTTTGTGAAAGTACAAAAAATCCATAAACAAACTTTCCAAAGCTTTGACTAAAGTCAACCTGCAGATGACTCATAAACAAGTGTTAAATGCATCCAAAATCAACATTACAAGATTATGACAAATAGATTTTGACCAGAACATGATGTAATATCAAAAATATACTAAGTCAAACCCAAAAAATTTCTATATAAGGCAAGTAAATAATAAAAAATCAAACATTTCACTATTTACCTCTAGCAGAGAGCACTTGGAGCATTTTTTAGCTAGATCTTCCATAGCTAATACCGGGAGTTTCCACCACTTGTTTTCAGTCTCATTAGTTGCAGATAACAACTAAGATCTTCTTCTTTCATTTGATAGATTTTATTTTGGTATTTGATGGGGTTTTAGGCCTATTTGGCAAGCCCTAAAATCCCATTTTCGGGCACCATGGCTACCCCTTGCGGGATAGGCGGTACCACCCGAGAACCACACCAAGAACAAGGTGGACAGGCGATGCCACCGCCTATCTCCAACGGGGCACAGGTGGTGCCGGCTGTGGAGAAATTAAACCAATGATATATACAAAATTAACTCATTATTTTGATTTGTAATGATTCAAGGATGATATTGATGTATACCATTGTTGTTTTGGCAGGTCTAGGCTTCCAAAATATGGTGATATGGAAGGAAAAAACACATTATGATGAGGATGGTGCTGCTAAAAGGAATCCAGTTTGTATTGCCGCACTCTAGAACTATGGACTTCTAAAGTTCTTCCGGACACCAAGCATGGTGTCCCACGAGAGACTACTGGAACACATACTGAGAATGTGGAATCCAGAACAACAGTATTTTGAGGTGGGGGCACATATACTTATAGTGGAGGTAGAGGAAATCTACTTCCTAACTGGCCTATCGAGACGGGGTGCCCCTATCTCACTTACAGGTTCACATGGCGAGGACATTACCACTAGAGAGCTCATAGATCGACACTGTGCACCAGCTTCAGGCACATCGGGGAAGAAAATCCCCATCAAGGCAGTGATAGACAGGGCTCTATAGATTGTTCAGTTCACCATGCAGAAGGTGGCAGGGAGCCAGGGTGTACATCAGGCTTCCAGGGGACATATGTTGTATGCCCTAGAGGCAATGGCACCTACGATGTTCAACTGGGCGGAAGCATTGCTTCCAATCTTCAAGGATCAACTGACTAAATGTTGGCAGGGAGAGCTGAAGAAATTCAGCTTTGGTTTCATCTTAGCTTGTTTCTTCTTTGAGCAGGTCCCCCAGATGAGGCCCCAAGTGAATTTTCGGAGTTTGAGAGCACGGGACCCCCACATGCTAAGGTGGGTCCATATCATGGCTCGCACAGGAGCGGGTAGGGGCAGAGTGAAGTTCGGTGATGCATTATTCAGATGGTTGTGGGATCAAATGCTCATGGTCAAGGACTATGCCTATGTGGGCACAGATTTTACATGTGATCCTGACCTACCACTCTCACCTAGAGGGCAGTGGGGAGACATTGGTAAGAAACAAGAAACCCTAAAGATGAAAAAATGTTTTATGTTTTTTATGTTTTATATTTTTATTATAAGTGACGAGACCTATTTGTCTTCATGCAGATGTTGGAGTAGCGAGGCCTGAAGGAGCATCTCCATTAGACAGGCGAGCCGGAGCTCACTTCGTGCCATAGGGTGATGATATCACCAAGGAGCTGGAGGAGAACCTTGAGAGGTTGACTCTGAACATCCCAGATGCTGACATAGATGACCTCCCAACTAGATATCAGAGATCTACGGTGGGAGTACCAAGCCGATTCAACAGGCTACTTTGCAGGGTGGCTCGAGTAGTTATGTGCTATCACGAGCACCACTAGTGGATGAGACATGTATACTAAAAGTTGATAGCTTCAGGATTTTGTATGATGATGCCTGAAAGCCTACGTGCTTCAGATGAGGTCTCGGGACCTATTTTTTGTAATCATTTTTCGTATATATATATACATACTTTTACATGATGTTTATACGTTTCAAATGGATGAATGCATTTTCTATGAGTTGTATGTGTCTTTAAATGTTTATTTACAATGTACCATGTTTGATTAACGTTATGAATGGGCGATATGCCAATCTAGGATGTAATTAGCCAATGAATTAGCAACTACATTATGTTCCCTAGGGATATGCCTATATGTAATGGTTCCAAATGATCTCTCTAACAAACGTACCCTCCGGAAGAGGCAGAGGAGCACCGGGTTCCTAATGGTGTAGACATGGTTTAAATGACAAACCACGAGCTGAGAGTCCATCAAAACTACTAGATCACAGGCATCCTGGGAGGCAGCTTCAGTCAAAAGACCGATGATCGCTTCATACTCGACGATGTTATTAGTAGCGGGACCTAAGCAAACCACTCCTGAACTGACCAAATCTCCAGCTGGAAAATAGAGAACCCAAGCAGCCAAGGCTAGATTCAAGGTGTGGCGGCAAGCACCATCAGCGAAGCCATAGAAAGCCATCTGCATGACCAAAACATGGTATAAACAGATGCGGGCACCAAAACTCAAAACCATCTTGAAAATACTGAAAACACACTGAAAGTCAATTAATATACATATATACAAGATACCATCCAAGAAGACCTAGGCATAGTACCTTTTCAGGTACAACCCATTGCGAGGTTGCCCCAAAGGGATTCCATCATAATCTACCAACTCATAGGGTTCTTTCTCTAACACCTTGGAAATAACGAAAGGTTCATACCACATAGACTCGAACTTACCCTTTCCTAGCTTGTCATATCTCTAGTCATAATTCAAAACTAGGTCACCCTCATTGAAAACATGAGGCTGGACAGATTTATCGTACTGCGCCTTGGCGTGTTTCTTATGTGCCTCATTAGCCAAGGCAGCATCTCTACGAGTCTCATCAAGGTTATTCAAGTATAAGAATCTTGCTTCCTCTGCGGAAGTGTCTGGGAGAAGTTCGACGGCAAGTTGTAAAGATGGAATTTGACATTGGATAGGCAAGACAGCTTCAAGTCCATAGACAAGGTGGAATGGAATGAAACTAGTAGTTGTTTTCACGGAAGTCCGATAAGCCCAAAGTGTGGAAAAAAGAATGAGATGCCAGTTGGATTTATGATCTCCAATCATCAGACAAAACATAGTTTTCAAAACCTTGTTGATGGCCTCTACCTAACCATTAGCTTGTGGATAATACAGCATAGAGTTTTCATGGCGAAAACATAGCTTGGCACTCAATTCCTCCATCATTTGATTACGGAAATGGGATCCGTGATCAGTGACGATGGACTGCAAAACTCCAAATCTATATATGATATGATTGAACAAGAAGAGAGCGGCAGTATTACTATATTTTGCATATGTAGGCATGGCCTCAGCCCATTTTGTAAAATAATCCATGGCTACGATGATGTAACCATGCCCCTCGGCTGAGGTAGGTTTACAATGCATGAAGTCAATCCCCCATTTGGCAAAAGGGCCAATGGCAATGACGGGGTGAAGCAGAGCAAGATGGGTGCGCTTTTTGGGATAAAATTGTTGGCATGGTGGGAATTTCTTAACAGTATCATGATAGTCTTTAAAGACATAAGGCCAAAAATAGCCAGCGCAAAGGATTTTCTAGGCTGTAGCCATCCTAGATAAATGACCTCCACATGCTCCAGAGTGGCAATCATTTAGCATGTGTTCAGCCTCCTCATGAGTGAGGCATCGCCGAAGAATGGATTCAATCCCACGTCTATACAAGGTGTCATGCAAGATAAGGTATTATTTCGCGTGGTGATGAATACAGTGACGATCATCATGAGATAAATGCGGTTGAAAACACTGGGTCTGGAGATAAATCAAGAAATCCCCATACCAAGGATCAGTAGTGCTAATTAGGAACAGGAATTCATCCGGAAATGAATCGTTGGGCTTAGATTCTGTGGTAGCACAGGGAAGGTCACATATAAGCTCAGCAAAAACCAAGGATTTCTTTGATGTAGCCTTGGAAAACTCAAGATCGAACTCCTGAAGGATGACGATCCAACGGGAGTACTTGCCCCCGAGTACCTGATGAGTCATAATGTAGTACATCGGGTTTTGGTCTGCCAATGCGGTGGTAGTGCGAAGCAGAATGTAGTGACGAAAGTTTTGTACAGCAATGACCGTGGCCAAAGCTAGCTTCTCCACATGTGAATAACGGGTTTCAGAATCAATAAGATTCTTACTAGGGTAATAAATCACATGCTCTTGACCGTGGAGATTGCCCTACACTAAAACCATGGCGATGATAGTAGTGGAGGCAGCAATATACTACAGAAATCCTTTGAATAGTCCGGGGGGTGTATCACGGGTGAATGAGTCAGAGCATGCTTAAGACTATCAAAGGCGCATTGGGCCTGGTCATCCTAGAAGAATGGAGTGTTCTTCTTAAGGAGACACATATAACCGTGCGTTTTCTCAGCGAAATTGCACACGAAACGGCAGAGAAAGTTTGCCTTCCCCTACAAACTTTGGAGTTCAAGGATGGTGGTTGGGGCTGGTAGATTAATGATGGTGGTAATATTCAAAGGATCAATCCGAATGCCATCTTTGGATACCACAAATCCAAGCAGACGTCCCATCTCAATGCAAAAAACACATTTATGCGAATTGAGGCGTATATTATAATGATGACGTCTCAGGAATATGTGTCTAAGATGACCGAGATGGTCCTCCTGTCGCTATGAATGAGCAAGGTAGTTGTCAAGGTATGGTTCAACAATATGTTTAATGTCATGAAACACATAGGACATCACACGTTGGAACGTGGTGCCAGCGTTTTTCAAGCCGAAAGGTAACTTCTTATACGCAAAGGTTCCCCATGGGCAAATGAATGTCGTCTTATGCTGATCAGCAGGAAATATCTCAATCTGATTATAGCCGAAGAAGCCATCCATGAATGAAAAGATGACACTTCCAACACAGTTGTTGATAATCTGATCGATGTACGAGGTAGGAAAGTTGTCTTTGGGACAAGCTTTATTTAAATTCCTAACATTGATACAAACTCTAATGGTGCCCTGCCTTTTATTGATAGTGACAAAGTTTGATACCCATTTCGTCAGAGGTACAGGATAAATAAAACCAGCTTTCAGAAGCTTCTCAATCTCAGCTTTAATAGCTACAGCCTTCCTAGGATGGACTTGCCTATGTTTCTACCTGACAGGTTTAGACATGGAATAAGTTTTAATCTCATGGACCACAATGGAAGGGTCGATACCCAGCATCTCTTCATAGGACCAGGCAAAAATATCACGAAATTCCTTAAAAAGTGCCTTATATGCTTCAGATTCATCTGTGGAGCAATTCTGCCCAACATGAACATGCTCAATAACATTAGGCTTGGCCGATATGTCAATTGGGTTCATCTGAGTAATGTTGTAAAGGTTTCCTTTAGAATATGTATCTTGCAACAATATAGGACTTTGCGGAACATTGACAATATCAGTAGGAAACAGGGATGCAAAATCATAGCTGCTCGAACTGGTATTGGGGAGGAACATGGATCTATGATGGTGATCCTTCCAAATGGGCTCATTCATATTTATGATCTCTATAATGGACTTGTCAAAAGGAAAAGTCACGGAGAGATAGTCTAGGACCAGAAGAGAAGGTTCTAACCTATACGATAAATGATAAGGATCTGAAGCCACTAAATGAATGTCATTAGTGTGATCATTGGAGCAAGTTTGAATGGTGTCATACATAGCTTCATGTGGACTCAACGAGGTGGACTCAACATTTGTACCCTGGGGCTCAATATCAAAGGAGGTGATCATATGTACTGTCGCAGTATCCGTGCCAGGAGGAGTAGAGAGAAAAATCCCCATAAGGGATGAATCCTTCAACATACCTACCCCAATCGACTGGTAAGGAGGAGGGGACTGACCTAACATGGGGATGTTATTATCCATAGAGGCAGTAACATCTGGTGTACAGAAATCAAGCTGGTCAATAGTAAAAATTCTCTCGAGATGCAGGAATTGGACCGTTCAAAATACTGTTGAAGCAACAACATTCATGGCATAGAACCAATTCCTTCCTAAAATGAGGTTATAATCTAAAGGGGCATCTACCACTTCTACTTGGATGGAAAAGGTTTTTCCCCCCAGCTCGACTGCAAGGGCTGATATGAGGACATAGGGTTGGAAACCCCGTCCATCAAAGGCTTTAAGGGTTGTAGGTGATGTAACAAGCTCGGGAGAGCCAAGAGCTTTCCAACAAGTTAGAGATAACACCGAGGTTGAAGCTCCTTCATCTAGTACCGTTCGAAAGAATTTCTTTCCCACTACTTTCGTAATGATCTGAAAATCAATTTTATGTGGTAATCTAGGTTTATAGTTCTCAACATTGAAGTGAAACAAGTTAGTCTTATCCGGGTCTACAAATCCTAATGCAATCAACAAGTTCTTGCGCTGTGTAGGGAAACTTTGGAGTACTTCTAGGGTAGACATCACACAAGGTGCCTGAGCGAGATCTTCAACCACATTATAGAATTGAGCAGCTTGGGCATTGGGATTAAAGACAGCCTTTCGAAGAGTACTCTTTGGTGGGCGCAAAATCATGTCGAGAGTAGGCTTCTCGATAGATAAGGGAACATTAGACGAGGATTTCAGAGAACTAGTGGAGGGACCTTTCCCTGAAGAAGATTGATCTTCTTTCTTATCTGCGGGTTTATCATAATTCTGGCTTTGATTTTGCAGATGGATGGTATCGGAGGACACCATATGAATTTCCTCTGATGAACTAGAGTTACCCTAGTTTGACATGTGGTCTACCAGCTATTGTTGAGAGGGGAAAGGATCCGTAAGTACTGCAGGTGCGGGGTTAGACTTCAAAAATTGGGATATTTCATCCCGAGGGGGACACTCCTTGGAGAAGTGGTCACCACCACATAACAGACAAGGGTATTTAGCCTTCTTTTTCCCTGTGTTGTTCTCATTATGGGTTGATTGTGGGGCCTCCTGCTGGTTTCCAGGTTTATTATTTCGATTTTTACCTTTCTTTTTATTACCCGAGGTTTGAGTACTTTCAATAGAATTGACCAGCGGAGTCACCAAATTTGTTGATCGAAATATTTCACCTCCTGCGGACAGCAAGGTGTTCCGCTAGTCTGAATGGTTCAGATCCAGAACAAATAGATCACAGAGGTTGATAACTCCCCCTAGATGCTATAGATATCTGGAATACAAGGCTTTGATAGTTCACCTGTGTACCTGCAAAAGAGTTCAACACGAAACGGGTCAAAGCAACTAGAATGTGATCTACTAATCTATGCTAGTGACTAAGGAATCTAGCAATATATACCTGAAATCAAACATCAACAATATATATGGGATAGAAAATCAACTTGCATTAGAAATATGATGAAGTTTACAACCAAGCCTTAGTGTTGACATGCATCTCCATGAAACCAGCTTTTCATCCCCAAAAGCTCCGACTCTAGCTCTCTATGCTCTCTCCAAATGATCTTGGGCCAAGAATCAGTCCAACAGCATAACAATACCTTCAATGTTCTCTCCTCAACCATGGCTATGAGCTCATATTTATAGGGCTTTAATGGATAAAGATGGTTGAGAAATTAGTGGGTGAGGTGGCCTCTAAGATCCTAGGATGAGGGATCTCGAGCTCAACCAACCCACAGTAGTAGGGATAAGGGATATCTCGAGGCTTATCATCTAGAAGCCTCGAGAAGCTTCTTTTTTTTTTCCTTTTACCCAGGGTACCGTGCTTCTCCTTCTATGACAGAGCAGTTCTAGTAATAACCGCCTATGGACTAAGGGTGACAGGCGGTGGCATCACTTGTGGACAACCGATGAAAAGTGGTGCGAGCAAGGGTACTGCTCCTAGATAAGGGAGGATGAGCGGTGCTGGGAATTTGTATGACAGACTGACAAGAAACCATTTGGTCTTCACTCCAGAGGCTGGGATTCAGGGCAAGTAGGTATGTCAAAGGTCTTATCACATGATGGTGACAGTATTTTGGTATAACAGGAATACCCTACCTTACAACCTACCAATGTAAATACTACATAAATACCAAGATACAAGGAAAGGGAATCACCAGTCATGCATGTGGAACAAGTTTCCAAAAATATTGGTGAACATGGACAACTTCAAAGCCTAGTAGAAACTTTTACAGGAAAAGCTGCTAGATGGTGGGATACCCATGAGAAAAGACTGCAAACCTGGACAACAGCTTCGACTTACTTTATCAAAAGGTTTGGAGGATAGAAGTTAACCAAACAGGCTCAAATACCTATATTCACTCAAGGACAGAACCCAAAAGATCATATTAAGACATGTGAAAAAGAATGGAGCCTACACTTGGATACAAGGATGAACGAGCATGGCCACACCTGTTCCCATCAACCCTCTCCGACTTACCAAACAAATGGTATAAAATGGAAGAAGCTAGAGGTGAAACATTCTTATGGAATGAACTCAGCCAAAATTTCATTAAAGATTTCAACTTTATACCACAAAATGAAAACTTGGTCGAAACAGCAAAACAGTTTAAATAATTTATCCAGCCGACCGAAAACAAACCCTTAAAAGATAACCAACAAAAAATGAAATGCAACAATATACACACAAGGACAAAACCATAGTCGACAAGACTACAGTTAGAAAATGAAAATACATAAGGGAAAAGCTTTAGATGGAAATCAAACCATGTCGAAACGACCAAACCTATTTATACAATCCTTAAAGTGGAAACAACCAACAAATAGGATACCGACAGAATGACTGCAACCGACTTCCCTGCCACATTCTCTTAGTTGAAGGAAGGAAGTCGACCAATCAATGAGGCCAAAGCACCAGAATGGGTAGATGCCAAAGTCAAAACTAGGGAATTTGACATCTCAAATTATGATCGACCAAAAATGGCAAAGATTGGTGACTACTGGAGTGAAGAACAGACCATAGAGATAGTGAACTTATTAAAAGAGTTCCAAGATGTATTTTCTTGAGATTATAAAGACCTCAAAGGCTTAGTCCATGAAATGGGAGAAATGAATATTGATACTAAACCTGATGTTAGACCTGTGAAGAAAAGGCCATATAAACTAGCTCACAAATACAAAGAGATAGTCAAAAAGGAAATTGATAACATGCTTGCAGCAAGCATCATCTATCCTATTAACCAATTAGAATGGGCAAGTCCAATGGTTGTACAACCTAAGAAACATGATCCGACCAAACTAAGAATTTGTGTCGACTTCAGAGAACTAAATAAAGTGACACTGACAGACCCATTTCCAACTCCTTATGTAGATGAAATCTTAAATGAGGTTGCAAGACAGGAATTCTACTCATTTACAGATGGATTCTCAGGTTATAACCAAGTGCCAATAGCTAAAGAAGACCAGAAGAAGACAACCTTTGTCTGTGAATTTGGCTCAATTGCTTACAAGGTTATGCCTTTTGGATTAAAAAACGCACCTGTAGTATTTTCTAGAATTGTTGTCAAAACATTTCAGGAATAGATTTACAATACCATGGCAGTATACTTTAATGATTGGACAATATACTCCATGTTAAAAGATCATTGCAAATGGCTCAGACTTATGCTGGAGAGATGTCGACAAATTCACCTATCCCTAAACATCAATAAATGTATATTTGTGACCCCCATAGGGATATTATTAGGGCACATTGTCTGTAAGGAAGGTATTAAGGTTGACTTTGCAAAGATCAAAATTATCCTTGACCTAAAACCACCAGCAAACCCAAAACAAGTCAGGGTGTTACTTGGCCACACAGGCTATTACAGAAAATTCATAAGATATTATTCAAATATGACCTATCCACTTGAAGAACTATTAAGGGAAGATAAAGAGTTCAACTGGACAGAGGAGTGTCACATATCATTCGAGAAATTAAAAATAAAACTAGTCGAAGCACGAATCCTAAGGTTTCCAAACTGGTCGATCAAATTCCATGTTCATGTTGATGCATCAGGCCTAGCAATAGGAGCAATCTTAACTCAACCAGGAGATGATGGAATGGATTATCGTATAGTTTACAGTAGCAGAAAATTAAACAAGGCTGAAAGAAACTATTCAACAACAGAAAGAGAAGCACTAGGAATGGTCTTTGCACTACAAAAATATCGACATTATCTTTTAGCTAGCCCATTTATATTCTATACAGACCATCAGGCACTTCAGTATCTCGTCAATAAACCACTACATCATGGAAGAATTTGTCGATGGCTACTATTGTTCCAAGAATTTGAATTCAAAGTCATTTTTAGACCAGGTAAGTTAAATGTCGGCCCCGACCATTTATCCCGAATCGACATAGGAGAAGAGCCGACAGGAGTCGAAGATGACTTACTTGATGCAAATTTATTTTGGATAGAAGCAGTCCCAGCCGAATTAGAAGAAATAGCCCAGTTCTTGGAAGATGGACATGCACCAGAAGGAATGAGTACGAAGAAAAAGCAGATCTTAGCTATGAAGGCTGCACCATACAGTCTTATAAATGGATTCTTATACAAAATGGGATTAGATGACATCCTTAGAAGGTGTGTACTAAAACACGAACGAGACAACATTATGCATGAAGCACATTATGGACCTGTAGGAGGACATTTCCAGGCAGACACAACTACAAATAAAATCCAACAGTCAGGGTTATGGTGGCCGACACTCCACAAAGATTGCAAAATTTTTGTCAATTAATGTGACAGATGTCAACGACTAGGTCAACCCCTGCCTAGAACAGAAATTCCTTTGATATCAGTGAACCCAAGTTGGATATTTGAAATTTGGGCCATAGACTTCATATGACCATTTCCTATACCAGCAAAAAGGACAGGTGCAAGGTATATCATAACTGCAGTCGAATATGTAACTAAATGGGCAGTGGATGAACCAGTCGACACATGTTCTAGTGAGATCGCTGCTAAGTTTATCTATGAGAATATCCTCACCAGACTTAGATTTCCACTAACCCTAATTAGCGACCAGGGAACACACTTCATCAATAGAAATATAAAAACCCTAACCGACCAGTTCCAAATCGACCCTCGTCAGAGCACAACATACCATCCTCAGTCGAATGGAGCAATTGAAGCCTTTAATAAAACATTAACAAGAGGACTAACTAAAATATGTAATGCTGATAAGGACGATTGGGACGAGAAAATACCTGTAGTATTATGGGCATACAGAACATCATATAAACGTTCGACCGACCAAACTCCTTTTTGACTAGTCTATGGATAAGAAGCAGTAGTTCCACTACACTTCCGACAATAGACACCTATCATCGCAGAGATCCTACATGTCGATGTCGAACAAGGAAGAAAGGACCGCCTATTGTAACTAAGCAAACTCTAAGAACACCGAGTAATGGCAATACAACATCAAGAAATACAGAAACAACAATAGAAAGCATGGCACGACCGAAACATCAAGAACAAAAACTTGTCGGTAGGAGACCTTGCTTTACTATACAATAGTCAAGTAAAAGGTAAACCTAAAAAGCTCCATAAAGAATGGATGGGACCCTACGTTGTCAAAGAGATACATACCAACGGATTAGTCCAACTAAGGACGTTACATGGCATAGTATTTTGGAAACTCGTTAATGGAGCCTGACTAAAACGCTACAAAAAAAAAATCCTATAACGACCATAACCGTAAACCAAAAGCTATAAAAACCTAAAAAGAAAAAAAGCAAAATAATACCGTACATGCAGAAAACTATGACAGAAAATTACCATTTCGACAACCGACATCATGCCCATCGACATAACACCATCGACCATTTGCATCGACCAACCATTTTCATCGACCATTCTCATAACCAACATCGATCGACGACCTCAATAGTCCCATTGCGCATTCATGACATTTAGTGCCAAAAGCAATTCGCCATTAACGCACGCTCAAGCGTTCCAGCTGGAACATCACGTCTGCCATTAATACACTCATCAACGAAAACACCCACAGCATCGCCTATAAATTCTGCACCGCCAAAGGATCATTCACCGCAATCCATACAGAGAGAGTATTAGAGCATCCAGTCGACTGAAAGCCAAGAATACCTTAGTGTAATAAACCACCAAACCGACACAATGGCATCGAAACAGACTAGAGCCTCAACCAAAGCCAAGGAACTACAGATTGCAGACACATATTTAGTCCGCATGCTAAAGAACATTAAGAATGCCAGGGTGCAGGAAGGCTCATGGCAAAAACTCTGGACTGAGATGCAAGAATGGGCTTATGTTAACAAGAAGCCCACTCAAGCTGTGGAGAAGATCAAATACAACACCATATTCAACTATGTCAATGCACCGCTCATGGCTAGTTTCGGTGGCACCAAAGAAACATCCGTAAAATTCATCATAAGCTGGTACCACCACGACCAGTTCTACTTCGACCAATCGATCGACATCTCAGGAGAAGTCATCTCCAAATTGACAGGTCTCTCAAACACAGGAGACCCAGTACTAGTCGGTATTAAAGAAGGACCGATCGAAGAACTAACTAGGTCAGCTTTGGGAAAAAACTCGAAGGGGTTGATTATTAGTCAAATCACAACCTGAACACCACAAATTATGGCCAAAATAATAGCAATAACTCTCACCCTGTCAGGTGGAGGCAGTGACCTCAAGATAGACATGCTAGAAGCTGTCGACACCATTGCAATAGATGGGAAGATATACATATGGGCTGAATATGTCACTGACATGGTCAAGACCATCTGTGAAAGATGCCAAGAAATGGGAGGAATCATTAGGTTCCCCTCCCTCATTTTATGGATAGTCATGTACCATATCTGCCTAGAGGGAAACCCAATTTTTCAGGAACCGACAAGGTTCCACATGTGGAGATTCAAACTATTCTCCCAGAGAGGAACTTTGCAGCAACTTGAAGATGAAAAATTGTTGTTGGAGAACTGGCTTCAACAGCTCAAAGTCCGCACGACTAGATGGAGCATGTCTCAAAACATCCGAAGAAGTATATCGACAAACTCCCACATCTAGCTAGAACTCGACCATACCTCGGTGTGGTACATGCAGGGCGATGACTCAAATGCAAAAGCCCTCGACTATTACCCATCGGTCAATGAGATCTTTCGGGAGTTATCTCGACAAGCTAGAACAAAAATACCAGTACCAGTGACAACAAAGAAAAGCGACTTCTCGATCGAGGAGCCGCTAACCGACCAAGAGAAAGAGGAATACTGCGAGTTAAACCTCTATATCAGCACCTTTGTGTCGGAGGAGACACCTGTCGAACACACTGGCCAACTTCAAATCATCATCAAACCTCCGACAACACAGAGGGTAGAACCCCAAATAGAAGAACCATAGCCAGAGCAGCAGGTAATCACTCTTGCTGCAGAAAGTCTCATCCCGTCCCAGGAGCCAAGGGGAGAGACAGAACAAGAAAACCTAGAGTATGCTATCACAAAAGGCATTATTAAAAAATTGTCGACAGAGATAGCAGTTGCAAGGAAGAAGCTAAAGACACAACAACAACAGCAAGGAGAAGGTAAGAGTAAGCTTATCATTGCCAAATCATCCAACGACGAGGAGGAACTGGCAACTATGGCCCTCGGCATAATAGAGGATGCCACAGCAAATAAGGTGCCGGTGGAAACCTAGTTCTAGAGATTTGTCGACGCAGGAGCACTACTGGGTCGACCAAAGAAAGCTAAGACCACCCACACGACGACGCCTGATAACTTTGTCGATCTTATGTCTATGTCTCCACCTCCATCCCTGCCAAAAGTAACAAAGGAGCAAGTACCAGAGTAGCATTCAGTGAACCCAAGTACAAAGACATAGATTTGCAGGAATTCATTGAGAAGCTCCCCGAGATATTTACGTCGGCCCATAAGATATCCACAAAAGCACCTCTCTTCGAAGTCGATGGATACCAACCAGGACATGAATTCCAGTCCAGAACCTTTGAAACTATCACTTCAACTTTCGAGAGAAATCCCGACAAGGAAGCTTAAGTGACAGCACGTCAGACCGTGAATATCACCCCGAATGCACCCCAAACCAACCTACCAGCCGCTGCACCGAATGGAGGAGAAGAAAATAAGGAGGACATAAATCTCCAAATTAACCAAATGTTCTCCGACTTAGACTCACCTCCCCAGGCCGACAACCCACCATTCACCCACACTTCCCCCAACCCAATCACCCTCGACCATTCACCAACTCCCTCACCACCACCACCACCCCCTAACTCAGAGCAAGACCCACCACAACCGTCAGCACCAACTGCATCCACTTCTGCACCCCTTACATCTAACCAACCAGAGGTAGTATTCATCCCACCTCCTCAACCAGAGAAACCATCCACCACTATCCCACAAACCTAAGATCCCGACTCGACTTTTGTAGGTACACAGGTGTCGACACAAACAAAGAAGGACAAGCATAAGAAGAGGAAGGAGAAACAGAAGAAGGAACATCATGGACAACCATCAAAGGTCCATATCAAATTGAAAGATGCAAGCTCACTGACTGAAGCAGAGTTGGGACAACTCCTCAAGACCCTAGCAGTCGAAGCAAAGATGAGGAGCAAGCAGAGACGTAAGGAACTCAACGACAAGGTCGCAGAACAGGTCAAGTTCCTCAACAAATGTAGAAACCTGGCCCATTCAGTAATGCCAGGCCCTGCAGAGGTTGACATAGACCAACCGCTTGAAAGGGCGTATCAGCTATTTGACAGCATAGTGTCGGCACTCAAAACCCAAATTCAGGAAACAAAGGAAGAACAAAAAGAAGAAACTGCCTGACTCCTAATGGCACAACACACCGCCTTTTATGAATCTTATAAAGTACTGCAAGATCACATGGAGGAGTCTGTCATCACTGAAGAAATACTGAGAGATTGGCCTGCTTACTACAGGCAAGTCTATCAACAAACTCGACAGACCCGACAAGGTATCTAGGCATTGGAAAACAGGAAAACCACTGAGGAAGCACTTAGAACCACAATAGAAGAACAAATAGTGATTGAAACAGCCAAGTTGTAGAAAATTGAGAGGGAAGCACATCAGTGGGTGCAACAAGATATCCCCAACTTGGAAAAAGTCGACATCATCTGCCCATAGATGAAACGACTTATCAAGACTACAAAGGAGAAGGACTAGTTTATGGATCCCGACATGGAGAGAATAGCGGAAGTCTCCATTTTAGAAAAGATGTCGATCTTATCAAGCCTGATCACACTTACTATTGACATCTAGAAGATTTTGCAAAGTTGGACAGATTTCCAACATCACCTAGCAGTGACAGCCCCAGCCATTGTCGAAGTATGTGTACAGAAAAGACCGACCATCAGACTTCACAGCCCATGAAGACTAGGCACATCACAGTAACTATTGAGACCAGACGGGAAGAATTTTGTACCTCCCTGTTTCTTCGGGATGAAGAAATGTTTTGTTCATGGGGGAGATGTAGGAGGAGCAAGTCGATAAGTCAACTTGAATGACAATCGACTTAGTCGATCAGCCGACTAAGTCGGTCGACCAACTAAACTAGAGATTAGGTCGGCCACCTAAGGTCGTGTCGATTCATCGAACCGATAGGTAGTTATTTTGTAACTGTTTTGTAATCATATATATTAGGCTGTTGAGCTAGATGAGAACTCAGTTTAGTTCTATGTGTTGTATGTAATATAATTTGTTAATTCTCCTACTTGTTCTTATCTCTTGTCTCTGTTATATATGTATGTTTTAGCATGTATTATTGGTAACCTTATGTGATCTGTGAGATTACAACAGTAAGTTTTAAGGAAAGTCAATATAGTACTGTTGTGTAAGTTGGTGATTCACTTTATGTTTTTGTCTTTTCTTTAATTATTGTATCGATGTTAAGTTTATTCCTAATTAGATTTTAAATTAATTATCGTACGAATTTAAGGAAAGTTTATATAGTTATTTAATAATAAAAATGTGAATATTCACTTAATAACTTCATTAAAAGTAAATTGTTGAATGGAAAAGTTGGTCTTACTGGGCAAACCCGGGTTTACTTTATTGTACCAACAAAAACCCTAGCTCACTGGCCCTTTCGCCAACAAACCGCAGAACGGCCTGAAGTCTCACCCGTAGTGATCCTAGATGGGGTGGCTGAAGAATCAGGCTTCCTCAACTAGGTTCTGTAGCATCCTAGGTCCTCTTGACTCTAATTAACCAGCTAAATCTCTCAGCAAGCGTTGTTTCTCTCTTCCTAGCTGACTCTGCTATGGGACTGACTCTTATCACATCGCAGCTTCTTGGACGATGCGCAAGCTTTCTCTTCTACTCAACTCTTAACCTGCGATATCTCACACCACATCTCTCCCGACAGTGCGATATCACCTTTCTATGCTGCGATATTTCCTACAGTAAGACGCAATATGCTCATCAACTCTCAAGGTCCAGAGGCTTCCTCCCTGGGTATAATAGCTCAGTTAACCTTCATTAGGGTGTTAAACAACTTCACTTAAGCTTCTACAGTTTAACACGCTTAACATCAATTACGCTCAACTCGCTGAACTAAATATACAGAGGTCACCTAACACTGTAGCTGTTAGCTGTCGTGAATCAAGCGCTGATAAACTCATATACAGAATACTCAACACACTCAACTCGCATTTAACCTTCTATGTTACTATAAACTGAAGGATAGCATACATACATTCATTAACTGATAAGCAAAGTTCATGTAACAGATAACAGATAGCAAATAAGTAGAGCACAATCACATGAAACAGTCGCACAACACATGGATGTTACGTGGTTCACTTCCAAGGGGGAATCTACATCCACGGGAACTGTGTTTATATTATATCTTGAGAGAGTAAACACAGTTCCGCTGCAACCTCTTATGCAGCTTGAGATCTTCTGGGAAACTCCACGCACACAGCTGGGAGCCCTTCTCTTAGATCTCTTCTCTTCCTATAATGCTTTCTTCTTACAATATACCCTTCCTCTCTCTCTCAATCCCTACGGATTTTTACATTCATGCTTAGGGAGCCGACCACTGGTTAAAGTAAGATACCACAGACTTAACGACAGAACCAGAGCTTGACTCTTCCTCAATGTCTCACAATACTGACGACAACTAGTAACAACCCTACCAACCAACCCTTCATAATACAAAATACATGCTTAAAATAGGTGGCCCGAAGGTCTCACCATGATACAAAACTGTGGGCCTATCCCAACAGTAACCCAAAACCCTAACTATGACAGTCGGCCTATCTATACTTTGAACTGTAGCTTACTGGTCACACCGCAGCTTCCTGCAGTCTTTTGCGATTTTCGGTGTTGATCGCGGGTATGGGCGCCACTTACTCGTTCGCTCCCCTTCTGTCCTTTATCTTTAATACCTTGGCCCGTTGCTCCTTCTCCATTTATGAGGGTAGCTGAGCCCTCCTGTCGTCGCCACTTCCTTAAATGCAGTGGTTGAGCTCTCTTCTCGGTCGCTTCAAGTACTGTTTCCTTTGAATTCCTTGTTTCGACCGCCGCGATTTTTGGCTCGCGATCCGCGGTGGGAAATGCGCTACGGTGTCACACCTTTATCGCATCACATCTCTTATATCGCTAGCTTATCGGCATCGCCAAAACTGTCTTTCCTCCAAAAATTGTCCATCTTCTACCAAAAATAGCAGCTTTTCCTGTAGCTGCGGGGCCTTGCTTCAACTGTAGCTGCGGGGCCTTGCTTCAACAGGAAATTTTGAGATGAGTTCGTGAAGTTAAAATGAAATAAGTTTTTATAATGGAAGTACTTGTTGTTGGTCAACATTGTATTTTTTTTTCACATGGATAAGAGATGGTTCACCATTTGTTAGAGGGCTAATCCATCTGTCATAATGTCATATCAGTACGAGAATCGAAATTACATTCATTCATAATTCATATATTCATAGTGGCTCAACAAGAGCTTACATGTCACTTATAAGAATTTAACATGGATGGGGAGAATAACATTCATTCCTCCCAACCACCCAAGCTACAACCAATGAACTAGCATGACCTGACATGTTGACAATAACACAAATGAATTTTTTGCATAATGCATACAACAGACTATTTGTGGGTATCCTTTTATTTGGGAAACTGAAGGGTGTGAAGCAGACTATCCATCTTCTCAATATTTATGGGTCTTATAACAACTAGGTGGCTTTTTGGGACTCTGTCAAGGATAGTGGTCTACTTATGCTACCTTATCTTATACTTGTGGGTGATCTTAACTTTACCTGATCCATAGATGAGGTCTGGGGTGTTGGACGTCCATGTTACCCGTTCGCTGACTATTTCATCACTCTTTTTAGGGACGCATTGCTACATGACATCGTGTCGGTGGTTTCCTCTCCTACCTGGTCAAATGGTAGAAATGGTTCATACTTTATTTCTAAGCGTCTTGACAAATACTTTATGGTTGAAGCTCTATGTGATATTTTGGGAAAATATAGGACCTGGCATTATTCTACCGGTGTGTCAGACCATAGAGCGGTCATTCTCCAAATAGATATCGATCGGGATTACGTGTCAGATCCGTTCAAATTTAATCCGACATGGTTGGAAGTGGAGGAATTTACTTCTATGGTTAAGACTCGATGGGGGATTCTCACTACTAAAGTTCCATCCCATATTCGTCCAATGCGGGCTCTTCTATACAAATTAAATAAGTTGCAGCCAAAAAAAGTTGTTGCTTGAAAGCATTAAGTATTACTTTCTAGGGTTTTTCGTTTAGGTAGGCCCAATCACACTTGATCAATAGAGTCACCATCAAGCAGAATCATTCCTCCATTCAAAGGTCCTTCCAAATTCCAATTCCTTATTTTTATCAATTCTTGCACATGATCTAGGAACTAAGAATCAATCTCATGAAAGAATAATCAACAAATACTCATGAAATGGTGTTAATCAGAACCAAAATGGTTTTTTCTATGTATATTCAATAAACAATGAATAGTTACAATACCAATGTCGAGCAATAGCTTAACTCCGTGAAGAATTCGAATACCTAAGGAGACAATTCGAATTCAGTGAGTGAGTCTAGCTTAATTGACCCTCAACCATTGGTTCACACTTAGTTAACCACCTGACCAAAACCCTAATTGACTCACCAAACCCTAACTAAAGTCGGAGTGCAATAAATGACTGGATCTCAACTGAAGGAGATCAAACACATGTCATAGAAATCCAACCATCAAGTGCTAGTGCTCCATGATTTCAATGAACCCCAATGAGGTTAACTAAAGCTGAACTGACCATCAGAAGTTGGTGGAGGCACCTTGTTGACTCCAGATCATTAAATAATAATAAATAATCATTAAATAATCATTAAATAATATATTTAAAGAGAGGAGGCGCCCTAACTGACTGGTTGAACTGATTGTAACCACCAGTTAGCAATTAGGTGCATTAATATCACTCAGATCACCCCCGGAGTGCTCCAGTTAACCTCCTTGATTGTAGGTAGGCGTGGGTGTGACTGGATGATGGCAATTAATGCTCCACTGATGCCAATTATACTTAGGATAGTGGTTTAACTAGGCCAATTTGACCAAAAGAGTGTGTATGATGGTAAATGTCTCCAACACCCCCCCTTAAGCTATATTCAGGAAGAGTTAGAAAACATAGATGCAGAAAAATGCTAGGGTCGTGGCAACAAAGGCCATAGGTCACCTTGTACAATAAAGTAACTACTTAATATAACCAAGGAAACGGGGAAAAACTCATGGGAAAAATTACCCCCCTCAAACTAAGCAGTAAATCAAGAATTGGTTCTTCTATGCAGCAGCATCCTGAGACTGTGCATGTGAACCTCTGAATCCAAGTCTGGAGGAATCTTCCACTTTGGAAGAAGAACAATGCACTCAACTAAATCAGAAATATAAACAGCGGCATGGTGAAAACTGGACCCATGTAGAGTAGTTGAAATCATCTGAAGAGAGAGAAAAGGTTCTTGAGGATTCGAACCATGTGTGGAACACTCAAGAAACTGATATGTTGCAGCCTTGAACAGCAAACCATTACTGGTAAAATCAGCCCCAAATCTTAGGAGCAAGTGTCCAAGCGGATGCAGAATGTCTTCCTCTTTACTAGTTCTGTGAGGAGATGAGCTTGTGACCAAAGGTAGAGAATCCCTGAGACTCTGGAGAGCGAATGCTTGAGCTCCATAATCTGATATAGATTCTGAAATAGCTAATGAATCACAAAATAAAATATCAACAACCTCATAAGAGGAAACTAACACCAAATCCCCAGCAGCAAAATTGAAGAAGAACTGCGGTACTTGATTTTTCACACCGGAATTGGTGAGAGCAGCTACAAGCATGAATAAAAGCTCTTGAATTTTAAAATATGAACAAAATAATATCAGATCAGAATGTAAATCAGATCTAAATAAGTTCACAACATATCCAAAACTGTGAAATGAAATCAAATCCCCAACAGCAGTTTTGTAGCAGACTTGCGGTACTTGTTTCTTCACACCGTTGATGAGAACAGCTACAAGCAGTACTGAAGGTTTATGAACCTGAAATTTTGAACCAAGAGATATCAGATCAGATCCAAATAAGATCATATCAGATCCAATAAGGTTCATATCAGATCCAAAATTATGGTCAACCGAGACGGTGGATGCACAGTTGTCTTTTTCTTCAAAATTCTGAATTTTGGTGCATGCAATCCTGCAGGATTTTGCTGGAAGATCTAGATCATGGGGAGCGAATGTGTCACTCTTATAATCTGATATTTCTTCCAAAATATCCAATTTTTTACATATTTTCACACCAGCAACAACATTAGAGGGATAAAAATCAAATTTCTCTTCACTTTCGGAAGCAATTACTGGTAAATTTTGCACAGAATTCAAAGGAAAATCACCGGTGAATGTTTGCATGGAAGTGCAACAGTATTTTTCTTCAATATCAGAGATTCAAATGTCTTCTTCTGTTTCAACAATATGAGAAGATGAGATATCAGAGATCTCGTGAACTTCCAGAGCATCAGGAGAAGGAGTCACTTCATGGAGACTTTCTTCAATTCGAATTGAATGTGTAGAAGATTCTGCTTCATTTTCATCTTGAACAACTTCATCAGAGAGAGTAGAGGCTGAGAATTTTGAGTGAAGAACTCTTGTGGTGCTGGCTGTGATCTCCAAAGTACTATTATGATCCTCATTGTGCTTGCCAAAGGTTTTGTCCAATATTGTCCAGAATTCCTTTGGGTATTCAGCAAAACCAAGAATAAGGTAGTACAAGCTAGGAGAAAGGGCCAGACATATTGCTCCAATAGCTCTATCACCATCATTTAGCCAGTCATTCTCATTCTCATAAGACTCTTTTCCAAGTCCAATAGACACCTCATAGAGACCTCGTCTCTTCAGAGATGCAATCATCTTCAACTTCCATTCCGAATAGCTTGTGAATGGGGTGAGAAGAGGGATTGATGAGTCCATTCGAAGCTGTACCTGTTAAGACCTGAAAAAAAAAAAAAGGGGCACTATAAGGTTGGACAGCCTGCACATTCTAGGCTTTCATCACACCCAGCATAGTCAATCAAGCAAACTTGATCAACAAGTTCTTTACTTGGGATATTGAGTGGTAAGCCTTGTCTTCTAGTGCAATGCTGGATTTTTGAGCTATTGCTCAAATTTCATGGAGAAATCTGTCAAAAAGCTTGTTTTGAGAGATAGATATTCAATCCCCGTATGCTCTGATACCATATTAATTCTTGCACAATCTAGGAACTAAGAATCAATCTCATGAAAGAATAATCAACAAATACTCATGAAATGGTGTTAATCGAAACTAGAATGGTTTTTTCTGTGTATATTCAATAAACAATGAATAGTTACAATACCAATGTCGAGCAATAGCTTAACTCCATGAAGAATTCGAATACCTAAGGATACAATTTGAATTCAGTGAGTGATTCTAGCTTAACTGACCCTCAACCATTGGTTCACACTCAGTTAACCACTTGACCAAAACCCTAATTGACTCACCAAACCCTAACTGAAGTCGGAGTGCAATAAATGACTGAATCTCAACTGAAGGAGATCAAACACATGTCATAGAAAGCCAACCATCAAGTGCTAGTGCTCCATGACTTCAATGAACCCCGATGAGGTTAACTAAAGTTGAACTGACCATCAGAAGTTGGTGGAGGCACCTTGTTGACTCCAGATCATTAAATAATATATTTAATGAGCGAAGGCACCCTAACTGACTGGTTGAACTGATTGTAACCACCAGTTAGCAATTAGGTGCATTAATATCACTCAGATCACCCCTGTAGTGCTCCAGTTAGCCTCCTTGATTGTAGGAGAAGGCTAAGTTAGCCTCCTTGACTGTAGGTAGGCGTGGGTGTGACTAGATGATGGAAATTAATGCTCCACTGATGTCAATTATACTTAGGATAGTGGTTTAACTAGGCCAATTTGACCAAAAGAGTGTGTATGATGGTAAATGTCTCCAACAATTTTATCAACAACCAACCAACCGACTTTTTTACTAGCCCAACAGAGTTGTCCCTTATCTAAGTTCATAAACTATATGCTCCAGGGACCGGGAGAGTAGAGACTGCTTTATATATGTATGGACTTACATTAGCTAAAATAATAATAATGTTGTATCTGTGTGTGTATCTCCATATTTGTATGAGATCTTTCTCCATGACATGAATCGCAAAATATGCCCCAACGGTTGTCAAATTGTGTGAGGACCATAGAGATTTGAATTATAGGTTTCCACACAATAATCGAGTGTGTATTATAGTAAACTCTTGTGGGCTCCGAGAGGTTGAATAAATAGGTGTTTCTCCTAAACATTTAGGTGATGGCAATGATTTTATTTTTATTTTTATTTATAATTAGTTTGTGTGCATCCAAAATCCATAAAGCATAATATAACCAAAAAAAAGAATTAAAAAGTTTAAAATACTTGATATTTGTTGGATAATTTGAAGTGTTTCCATAAAACAGCTAGGATAAGATGTCAATATTGGAGAGACTTGGAAATTCTTATTCCAATTTTCCAATTTCTAGAATTTATATAATTAAGGGTATAGAAGGTATTTACTTTTATGAGGATAACCCCTACATTAGGGAGGCCACATGGATAAGAACATGCAATGTATGCATTGGATGTAAATCATTTTTGTATTGACTTTGGTTCTTTCTTTGTGCTTCCTCCCTTACTGCAGTCTATCTACTTACCCACTCTTGCCTATGTCATGGATAGATAGATTTGTTCATGAATAGTTCATGAATCAATAGATTGAACCATTATAGGCACTACGGGAATTAACTCAATTTTATTACATTATAGGAACTACAGGCATTGATAGCAATATATAGGGAAAGTAGAGTTTGTTATTGCAGAAGTAAGATAACCTGTCTTTCATGGTGCATTTCACCTAGAGGGGTATATTTCCCTCTTACTATTGTG
Organism: Pseudotsuga menziesii; assembly: GCA_001517045.1. NCBI lineage: Eukaryota > Viridiplantae > Streptophyta > Pinopsida > Pinales > Pinaceae > Pseudotsuga > Pseudotsuga menziesii. Next base: position 78,133 of record LPNX011119674.1, on the reverse strand, counting down.
ACTAGTCTCAATGACTATTCCTTTGGGGTACGCACTTATTGCTTCGAAATGATTTTATTTTCATTTCCAATTTCCAATAAGTTTGTGTACATTTGAAATTGACCATAAACTATAAATTATAATCGGCAAAAAAAATTAAAAACAGTTTACCTTTAAATATCAAAATAATCAAAGAGATGAATTGCTAAAACAAAAACGATTTTTTATCCTAATTGACCTGATTTACATTGTCCAAAATGATGCCTCTTCAATTATTGCAATGTTCTTTAATGAAATCTAGGTTGAATTTTATTATAAAAAGATTAGATAGCAATACAAGATTAAGTTGTAGTAGATTAATCTTAAAGTTTTAATTTTTATTAGAATTATGCCTTTTAGGTTATACCATATTAAATGAGATATGATAATTTAGGTTACTTTTTTACATTAAATATTTCCTAAGTTATGGCCAATAACTCACTAAGTATTAAAAAATTCTCTTAAATTATTCTTTTATATAAAAAATTGTAGTATTTCTAGGTTAGAATTAGATATTACATTTAGTTCTATAGTTTATAAAAAATAGGCTAAGTAATTCACAATTTATTCATTAAGAAAAATATTTGATATTAATAAATTTAATTTAGATTTTTATTTTATTCTAAGTTTAGAATCATGTTAGCAATTTAGGGTGTATGTTTTAATCGCAACTTAGACTTCCTTATTATCTAGGTTAACATTTTAAGGGTTTGGATTTGGTCTTAGTTATATAGTCGACATATCAAATGGAGTCTACGATTACCTTGGATACCACTCCTCAAACCTATCAACCTAGAATTTAAGAGAAGAGATTGTAAATATGGTTTTTTTGTCAAAATGACATTTTTTAATCATGTAAGGTTCACAAAGAGATTACAGTATCTAATAGTCCTTGTTTTTTGTCTAACATTTTCACATAAATATAAGATGGAATTTTGAAAAGATAACTATGGAATCCCTCTCAAACTCATTCTCATGTGAGATTCAGATACTAGTAAGATCCTCATTGAAGTTTGATGGATATTTATTCAATGTGTTTGAATAATAATTATATGCACCGAGTTTTGAAAAGAGAAATGAGAATCTCTATCAATCCCTCTCATTTGACATCTAGATGTTAGTAGACTCCACACTAAAGTTTGAAGGATACATTTTCAAGTGTTCCAATACTTAGGTTGATTATGGTAAAGATGATGCTTAGGGATTAGGTGGATTTTGTTGAATTGAATGGCTAGTTACTCACGAACTAAGTCCATATGGACAAACATATCAATTAAATTTGTGATGGTATTTGTAACTTTTTTTGTCGTTAAAGGAAATGTGGATTGGAAAAAACTTATGTTTTTAGTTGGAAAGATAATAATACAATGATTTTAATAGCATGTAGAAAAGCTCATTTCAAAACATGTAAGGCAAAATGTCATGGAAAGATTATTTTTCTATTTTTTTTAACTTTTATGTTATTTTTTTAAAACATTGGTTATGGTAATTATCAATTGGTCACAACAAGGGTTAACATTTTTAAATCTCTTGCCCTAAAATCAACAAGGATCAACAAAATTCATCTTTTTAGTTTTTTGTTATTAATGTTAGGGATCTGATGCCTAATCTCTTTTGGTCTTGTAACGTAGCACTTCTAGTAGTGGAGCTCTTCTCAAAACAATTCTAGACACAAATAAGCTTTGGTACCCCATGAGGCCACTTTCATCCCCAAATTCATATTATGCATTCAAAGAAGGTTGTGAGTAGTTCTCAATTACTCTAATCAATTTCACATGATAGGAAACAAGCATTTCCCTTCACAAAATAGAAAGGTCAAAGAACAATGCAATACAAAAAACCAATACTCCTAAGGGTTATCACTATGTTCACATTAACAAAACAAGTGTACCAATCTCTTTCTAAATGAGCTTTTTCCCAATCTCATCTTCCATCACTCGTACATGTTCTTCATTCTCAACCTTTATTTTAGTCTCTCCTCTATACTAACTCTTGAGTAATCCCCATAAACCTCTATACTAACTCTTGACTAATCCCCCATAAATCATCATATACATGATTTACCTGACTAATTCCATATAAATGTTGAATTACTTAAAATTTCTTTTTATTATCATTTTTTTACTATACACCATTTTCAATAAATAATAAAATTTTATTGTACACTTTATTTTCAAATAAAAATAATAATTTATTTTTACATGTCAACAATTTTTCACAACCCTTCTAAGTGAAATGCGAACCTGCACTTCCAAAAGTAAGTTGATGGCCTTTAATTATTACAGTTCTCCTGAGAGAGAAAGAGATTCCACAGTGGGTCTTACTTAAAGCTAAATTATCCCGATTCCCCAGGGGTAATTTGATTCCTCGGTGGGCCTTACTTTAATTGAATTATTTTAGCTTACTTTGATTGAATTATTGTACTAGATACAGACTGCTACGTCTTCATTTTAATGGTGTGACACCTTTAATTATTATTACACTACTGTTGGTGTGTGAGGTGCCAGGGCCAACCAATTTTTCTTGTCACTGTAAAGTTGCAGATCCCATTCACGTGACTTGTATTGACCCACGTAGAAATGGATAGGCTTGGCACGGTATAATTGTTGGTCAGCCACTGCGATCGCAGGCGGGGAAACATGAGTGGGTGGGTACAGTTGTTGGTCGGCCATTACGACCAAAGGCGGGAAAACATGAGTGGGTGGAGAGGCTTCGGGAATCGGAACACGTGGAGAGGCTTTTGTAATAATGTAATACATTTAATTATTGTACTGCCTTACCTTTGGTAATAATGTGATACCTTTAATTATTGCTGGTGTGCGAGGGCCAAGTTGCCAACCTTTATTTTCTTGTCATTGTAAGTTGCAGGTACCATCCACGTGACGTGTATTGACCGACGGTATAATTGTTGGTCAGCAACTACGATCGCAGGCGGGGAAACATGAGTGGGTGGGTATAGTTGTTGGTCGGCCATTACGACCAAAGGCGGGAAAACATGAGTGGATGGAGATGCTTCGGAACACAAGGAGCATTTACTTTATGGGGCAGTGGAGTTTAACCAATCACAGAGAGAGTTGAAGTTGCCCAAAGATAAAGTTGCCACGGAGTGTTAAATCAATCATAAATAAAATGGGTGGATAGATTTCAATAGTGTGGGTGGACAGATTTCAACAGTGTTAAGGATTAGGACAACATGTAAGCTCAGATGTGAAAAAAAATATACATGGTTTTGCTTTCTTAATAGTCAAGATATATGAATTTTAATATTATACTATCACATATTTCCAAGAAAATTCTTCATTATGTTATACAATACTACAGTAAGCATTAAAAAGTCAAGGCCTAAGGGCCATGACTTTAGCTTCACTTGTCAATGACTAATGGTGTGTAAGTTTTATGGAAAGTCAATATAGTACTCTTGTGTAAGTTTGGTGATTCACTTTAGTCTTTGTCTTTAATTATTGTATCGATGTTAAGTTTATTCTTAAGTAGATTTTAAATTGATTTTAAATTAATTATAGTACGAATTTAAGGAAAGTTTATATACTTATTTAATAATAAAAATGTGAATATTCACTTAATAACTTTATTAAAAGTAAATTGTTGAATGGAAATATTGAGATGAGTTGGTGAAGTTAAAATGAAATAAGTTTTTATAATGGAAGTATTTGTCGTTGGTTGATATTGTTTTTTTTTTCACACGGATAAGAGATGGTTTACCATTTGTTAGAGGGCTAATCCATCTGTCATAATGTCATATCAATACGAGAATCGAGATTACATTCATGCATAATTCATATATTCATAGTGGCTCAACAAGAGCATAAATGTCACTTATAAGAATTGAACCTGGGTGGGGAGAATAACATCCATTCCTCCCAACCACCCAAGCTACAACCAATGGACTAGCATGACGTGACGTGTTGACAATAACACAAATGAATTTTTTGCATAATGCATACAACAGATTATTTGTGGGTATCATTTTATTTGGGAAACTAAAGGGCCTGAAGCAGACTATTCATCTTCTCAATATTTATGGGTCTTATGACAACCGGGTGGCTTTTTGGGACTCTATCAAGGATAGTGGTCTACTTATCCTACCTTATCTTATACTTGTGGGCGATCTTAACTTTACATGATCCACAGATAAGGTCTGGGGGGTTGGACGTCCATGTGACCCATTAGCTGACTATTTCATCACTCTTTTTGGGGACAGATTGCTACAGGACATCGTGTTAGTGGTTTCCTCACCTACCTGGTCGAACGGTAGAAATGGTTCATACTTTATTTCTAAGCGTCTTGACAGATACTTTATGGTTGAAGCTCTATGTGATATTTTGGGAAAATACAGGACCTGGCATTATTCTACCAATGTGTCAGACCATAGAGCGGTCATTCTCCAAATAGACATCGATCGGGATTACGTGTCATATCTGTTCAAATTTAATCCGACATGGTTGGAAGTGGAGGAATTTACTTCTATGGTTAAGACTCGGTGGGGGATTCTCACTACTAAAGTTCCATCCCATCTTCATCCGATGCGGGCTCTTCTATACAAATTAAATAAGTTGCAACCAATGGTCTCTTCCTGGGAAAAGGAAATGAAATGCAAAGTGGATTATCTCTTAAGCAAGATTGAAACCGATAATCTTATTTTGGAGGATATTGTGGTATTGGACTCTTTTTCTGAAGAAAATAGGGTGGCTTTGAAGGATTGTCATTTGTCGAAGCAGGAAATCCTCTTGCATAAGGAGGAAACCCTTAGACAGAAGAGTCGTGCTATATGGTTGAAGGTTGGTGATGAAAATTCCAGGTATTTTCACAATTATGCGAATAAGATGTGGCTTACTAACTCTATATGGGAAGTTGTGGACGCCGAGGATAATCAGGTATACAATCAGGGTTCCATTAAAAAGGTGGCAAGAATGCATTTTGATCATTTGTATAAAGACCCTAATACTTCCAACATTTGTGACCAGTTGTATATTATTAAACTTTTTCCTGCCTTTTTTCTCCTAATGATTGTTAGGCTATCATTAGAGTGGTTACACCGGATGAGGTAGAAGCGACACTTAAGGGATTTGCCAAGGACAAGAGTCCAAGGCCCGACAGGTGGACGGTTGAATTCTACCTCCACTTCTTCGACCTATGGGGCATGGAACTGGTGAAGGCTATTGAGGATACCAGATGTTCTGGGGTTATACCTTACTCTTTAAATAACACTTACCTCACCCTTATTCCGAAGCTGGATCAACCAGGATCTTTTAATGACTATAGGCTGATTTCCTTATGCAACCAACTGTACAAGTTTATTACAAAGATTATTGTTGAAAGAATGAACAATTCAGGTTTTTACCAAACAGCACCCCTGGCTATATGGCTGGAACAGAACCCCTGCTACCCTTGGAGATATTTCCCAAATTATGGGGATCAATGTGAATATAGATTGGACCTATTTCATGTACCTAGGCATTACCATCACTAAGCGCTCCAGCAACTCTCAGTCTTGGAAATATATCATAAAAAAAATGAAAAGCAAGCTTCGAGACTAGGGATCTCAATGGCTTAATCTAGCTGGCAAGATAACTCTGATAAAATCCATTCTTTCTTCCTACCCAATATTCTCGTATGCCATTCTCTTAGCTCCCAAATCCATCCTCAACGACATAAGTAAAGAGATAAGAAATTTTATCTGGCAAGGAGGGAAAACCCTAGGCAAAAAATTCAACTTGGTAAATTGTTAACCGGAATATTTCACCTCTTGCGGACAGCACGGTGTTCCGCTAGTCTGAATGGTTCAGATCCAGAACAAATAGATCACAAAGGCCGATAACTCTCCCTAGACGCTGTAGATATCTGGAATACAAGGCTTTGATAGTCCACCTGTGTACCTACAATCAAGCTCAACACGAAACAGATCAAAGCAACCAGAATATGATCTACTAATCTATGCTAGTGACTAAGGAATCTTGCAATATATATCTGAAATCAAACATCTACAATATATATGGGACAGAAAATCAACTTGCATTAGAAATATGAAGAAGTTTACAACCAAGCCTTAGTGTTGACATGCATCTCCATGAAACCAACTCTTCATCCCCAAAAGCTCCGACTCTAGCTCTCTATGCTCTCTCCAAAAGATCTTGGGCCAAGAATCAATCCAACAGCATAACAATACCTTGAATGTTCTCTCCTCAACCATGGCTATGAGCTCATATTTATAGGGCTTTAATGGATAGAGATGGTTGAGAAATTAGTGGGTGAGGTGGCCTCTAAGATCCTAGGATGAGGGATCTCAAGCTCAACCAACCCACAACAGTAGGGATAAGGGATATCTTGAGGCTTATCATATAGAAGCCTCGAGAAGCTTCTCTTTTTCCATTTTTACCCAGGGTACCACGCTTCTCCTTCTATCACAGAGCAGTTCTGGTAATAACCGACTATGGACCAAGGGCAATGGGCGGCGACACCGCTTGTGGACAACCTATGAAAGGCGGTGCGAGTAGGGGTACCGCTTCTGGACAAAGGGGCATGCGCGGTACTGGGAATTTGTATGACAGATTGATAAAAAACCATTTAGTCTTCACTCTAGAAGCTGGGATTCAGGGCAAGTAGGTATGTCAAATGTCTTATCACATGATGGTGACAGGATTTTGGTATAACAGGATGCCCCCCAAAGCATGAGTCTTAGAGTGATACGATAAACGAGAGCTTTGAGAACAAGTCGTTGCCAGGAGATGAAAATGTCATCTCGATCGGAGTATGCAGTTAAGTAGGCATCTGCAGTACATTAGTATGTTGACTCATAGACACAAGTAACCAAACTCATAGCTGCAGAACAATACAAGGCAAATCCATGAGTGGAATAAACAAGCATGGCTACTAGAATACAGCATAGATCCATGTGATAGAGGACTCAAACTTGGACATAGCTACTAGACATACAACGTAGATCTATGTAATATAGACACAAATTTGAGCATAGCCACGACCATACAAATGTGGATCCATGCTAGATATACAAAACTCCATTGCAACCAGGGGAAAAAGCAATGAGCGCTTTTAAACAAATGCCCAGGGTCTTCATCTCGTCTTCCACAAAGTACGATTCTATCCATGTGATTACAATGATCTGAATTCGAACATGGTAGAACCCACTTGATTACCGGCCAATGATGTGAACCGTTAACAAGTGCGAGGGAGATCACCATTAATGTCAATGATTCCCAAGGTACCCTAGTACAATCTATTGAGCGTGAATAGATGTCCTGATGTCGAACACCCAGTCGATTCTATCGATCAAAGGTCAATGATGTGAACCTATGTCGAGAGCGAGAGAATCTGTAGGCATACAGATCTCAAGGTACTAAATATTGTTTCTAAGACTATTTCCCGGATGATGAGCTGATGTCGACGGGAATAGTCTCGTCAAATGAGGGCCATGATGAGTCCCACAACGACGATGCAAAACTCGGAACCTAGTTCTGGAAAGATGTGAATGTAGTAACCATATGACTGACTCAAAGATACTGACACAAAGACTGTGTAGACTGCAGAGGTAAAACTTCTTCAGATTCCCTTTGAACATCAGGCGGAATGACAAAATGACTTGGCAGCATGACTAAACAAGACAGATACACAATGCGACAATGGACAATGCATTCTTTTGAAAGACTCAAAGGATTGGCATGACTCATGAAAGTGGATCGTCATGGAGATTAGCTGAATACCCAATTGACTGACATGATTGTGCAGACAAGTGCCATGTTCAAAGGTAATGACAAACAACTACCATTATTTGCAAAATGATTCCCTTCCCATTTCCCCCATCATGATTGATGAGTGCCTCTTTTCGGTTTTACGAGTTCAAAGAGGGTAATAAACACTCGATATAGCTTGTCAGAAGATAAGTCCATTCTCATATGTTTTACAAACTTGAGAGAGGAGGGGTGCGTTCCCAAAATGGGTCTCTCAATGTTTAATTTAACAAGTCCACTGAAAGAAAACTCGGTATCGTTCATGTTTAGAGAGTCTGAACGAATACGAAAGAAGACTCCATGGGGGTCCTTTTTCGTATGATTTAGTCTCTAAGGCCCGAAAAAGTGTAAAATCATACCTTAGAGAATTCTTCCAGTCATGATTGGCTGGAGTGTTCCTTTCTCATAAATAGTCCTATCTGAACCGAGAAAGAGATAACCTACCATCGGACGAACCACTCTTCAAATACTTTAACGAGCATGAAGAAGACAAGATCCCTCGACAATCTTTTCGTATTTAGGGAGCCTGAAAAGGGTTTAAAGAGAACTCCATGAGCTTTCTTTAAACAATGTAACTTTTTACGAGCCTGGAAAGATTCAGAAATGGACTTGACTATATTTTCATGTTTAAGGATTCTGAAAGAAGATGTGAAAAGAAGACTCCATGACGTTTCTTTACACAATGTTGTATTTTACGAACCTGGAAAGAAACTTGAATTGGACTCAAAACTTTGATACTAGATTTTAACGAGCGTGACAAAGTGTCATAATAAACACTCAACGACCTTTTTCATTTTGTGAAAGTACAAAAAATTCATAAACAAACTTTCCAAAGATTTTACTAAAGTCAACCTGCAAACGACTCATAAACAAGTGTTAAATGCATCCAAAATCAACATTAAGGGATTATGACAAATAGATTTTGACCAGAACATGATGTAATGTCAAAACTATACTAGGTCAGACCCAAAAATGTCTATATAAGGCGAGTAAATAGTAAAAAATCAAACATTTCACTATTTACCTCTAGCAGAGAGCACTTGGAGCATTTTCTAGCTAGATCTTCCACAGCTGATACTGGGAGTTCCCACCGTCTGTTTTCAGTCTCGTCAGTTGCAGGTAACAGCTAAGAACCTTATCTTTCTTTTCATAGCTTCTATTTTGGGATTTGGTGGGGTTTTAGACCTATTTGGAAAGCCCTAAAATCCAATTTGCGGGCACCGCGGCTACCCCTTACGGGATNGCTACCCCTTACGGGATAGGCAGTCCCCCCCGAGACCCGCGCCAAGAATATGGTGGATAGGCAGTGCCACCGCCTGTCTCCAACAGGGCATAGGCGGTGCTAGCTGTGGAGAAGTTAAACAAATGATATGGGCATAATTTACTCATTCTTTTGATTTACAATGACTCAAGGATGATATTAATGCATACCATTGTTGTTTTTGGCAGGTCTAGGCTTCCAAAATATGGTGATATGGAAGGAAAGGACACATGATGCCGAGGATGCTGCTGCTGAAAGGAATCCGGTTTGTATTTCCACACTTCGAAACTATGGGATCTTAAAGTTCTTCTGGACACCAAGCATGGTGTCCCACGAGAGACTACTGGAACACATACTGAGAATGTGGAATCTAGAACAACAGTATTTCGAGGTGGGGGCACATATACTTACAGTGGAGGTAGAGGATATGTACTTCCTGGATGGCCTATCGAGACGGGGTGCCCCCATCTCATTGATAGGTTCCTGTGGCAGGGACATGACCACCAGAGAGCTCATAGATCGACACTGTGTACCAGGTACAGGCACATCAGGGAAGAAAATCCCCATCAGGGCAGTGACAGACAAGGCTCTACAGATTGTTCTGTTCACCATGCAGAGGGTGGTAGGGAACCAGGGTGCACATCAGGATTCCAGGTCACATATGTTGTATGCCCTAGAGGCTATGGCACCTATGGTGTTCAGCTGGGTGGAAGCATTGCTTCCAATCTTCAAGGATCAACTGACTAAATGTCGGCAGGGAGAGCTGAAGCAGTTCGGTTTTGGTTCCATCTTAGCTTGCTTATTCTTTGAGCGGGTCCCCCAGATGAGACCCTAGGTGACTTTCTAGAGTCTGAGAGCATGGGACCCCCATATGCTGAGGTGGGTCTAGGTCATGGCTTGCACAGGAGCGGGTAGGGGCAGAGTGAAGTTCGGTGATGCGTTCTTTAGATGGTTGCGGGATCAGATGCTCATGGTCGAGGACTATGCCTATGCAGGCACAGATTTTACAGGTGATCCTGACTTACCACTCCCACTTGGAGGGTAGTGGGGTGACATTGGTAAGAAGCAAGAAACCCTAACAATGGAAAACGTTTTTATGTTTTTTATGTTTTATATTTTTTATGATAAGTGACGAGACCTGTTTGTATTCATGCAGATGTTGGAGCAGCGAGGCCTGGAGGAGCATCTCCATTAGACAGGCGAGCCAGAGCTCGGTTCGTGCCACAGGGTGATGATATCACCAGGGATCTAGAGGAGAACCTAAAGAGATTGACTCTGGACATCCCAGATGCTGACATAGATGACCTCCCGACTAGATATCAGAGATCTACGGCCGGAGTACCAAGCTGATTCAGCAGGCTACTACGCAGGGCGGTTCAAGCAGTGATGTGCTATCATGAGCACCATTAGTGGATGAGACATGTATACTAAAAGCTGATAGCTTCAGGATTTTTTGTATGATGATTTTGGGTGAAAGCCTACGTGCTTCAGATGAGGTCTCGGGACCTATTTTTGTAAAACTTTTTTGTATATATATATATATAGACTTTTACACGGTGTTTATACGTTTCAAATGGATAGATGCATTTTCTATGAGTTCTATGTGTCTTTAAATGTTTATTTACAATTACCATGTTTTATTTAACGTCATGAATGGGCAATATGCCAATCTAGGATGTAATTAAGAAATGAATCAGTAACTACATTATGTTCCCTAGGGATATGCCTATATGTAATGGTTCCAAATGATCTTTCCAACAAACGCACCCTTCGGAAGAGGCAGAGGAGCACCGGGTTCCTAATGGTGTAGACATGGTTTAAATGACAAACCACGAGCTGAGAGTCCATCAAAACTACTAGATCACGGACATCCTGGGAGGAAGCTTCAGTCAAAAGACCAATGACTTCTTCATACTCGACGATGTTATTAGTAGCGGGACCTAAACAAACTGCTCCTGAATTGACCAAATATTCAGCTCGGGAATAGAGAACCCAAGCAACCAAGGCTAGATTCAAAGTGTGGCGGAAAGCACCATCAACGAAGCCGTAGAAAGCCATCTGCATGACCAAAACATGGTATAAACAGATGCAGACACTAAAACTCAAAACCATCTTGAAAAGACTGAAAGCACATGAAAGTCAATCAATATACATATATACAAGATACCATCCAAGAAGACCTAGGCATAGTACCTTTTCAGGTACAACCCATTGCGAGGTTGCTCCAAAGGGATCCCATCATAATCAACTAACTCATAGGTTCCTTTATCTAACACTTTGGAAATAACGAAAGGTCCATACCACATGGACTCGAACTTACCCTTCCCTAGCTTGTCATATCTCTGGTCATAAGTCAAAACTAGGTCACCCTCATTGAAAACACGAGGCTAGACGGATTTATTGTATTGCGCCTTGACGCGTTTCTTATGTGCCTCATTAGCCAAGGCAGCATCTCTACGAGTCTCATCAAGGTTATTTAAGTACAAAAATCTCACTTCCTCTGTGGAAGTGTCTGGGAGAAGTTCGACGGTGAGTTGCAAAGATGGAATCTGACATTGGATCGACAAGACAGGTTCAAGTCCATAGACAAGATGGAATGGCGTGAAACCAATAGCTGTTTTCACAGAATTCCGATAGGCCCAAAGAGCAGAAAAAAGAATGAAATTCCAATTGGATTTATGATCTCCAACCATCCGACGAAGCATAGTTTTCAAAACCTTGTTAATGGCCTCTACCTGACCATTAGCTTGCGGATAATACGACGTAGAGTTTTCATGGCGAAAACCTACCTTGGCACTAAATTCCTCCATCATTTGATTACGGAAATGAGATCCGTGATCAGTGATCATGGACTGCGGAACTTCAAATCTAGCTATGATATGATTGAACAAGAAGAGAGTGGCAGTCTTACCATCTTCTGCATATGTAGGCATGGCCTCAGCCCATTTTGTGAAATAATCCATGGCTACGATGATGTAACCATGCCTACGATAATGTAACCATGCCCCCTGGCTGAGGTAGGTTTACAATGCATGAAGTCAATCCCCCATTTGGTAAAAGGGCCAACGGCAATGACGGGGTGAAGCAGAGCAGGATAGGTGCGCTTTTTGGGATAAAAATGTTGGCAAGGTGGGCATTTCTTAACAGCCTCATGGCAGTCTTTGAAGACAGAAGGCCAGAAATAGCCAACGCAAAGGATTTTTACCAGATAAATGACCACCACATGCTCCAGAGTGGAGATCATTCAGCACGTGTTCAGCCTCCTCATGAGTGAGGCATCACCAGAGAATGGAATCAATCCCACGTCTATACAAGGGATCATTCAAGATAAGGTAGTACTTCGCATGGTGATGGATGTGGGGACGATCATCACGAGATAGATGCTAAAAACGCTAGGTCTGGAGATAAATCAACAAATCTCCATACCAAGGATCAGTAGTGCTAATTAGGAACAAGAATTCATCTGGAAATGAATCGTTGGGCTCAGATTCCATGGTAGCACAGGGAAGGTCACATATAAGCTTGACAAAAACCAAGGATTTCTTTGGTGTAGCCTTGGTAAACTTGAGATTGAACTCCAGAAGGATAACAATCCAACGGGAGTACTTGCCCCCGAGTACCTAACGAGTCAGAATGTAGTACATCAGGTTCTGGTCTGCCAATACGGTGGTAGTACGAAGCAGAATGTAGTGACGAAATTTTTGCACAGTAATGACCATGGCCAAAGCTAGCTTCTCCACATGTGAATAACGGGTTTCAAAATCAATAAGATTCTTACTGGCGTGATAAATCACATGCTCCTGAGCATGGAGATTGTCCTACACTAAAACCATGGCAATGGTAGTAGTGGAGGCAATAATATACAAGAGAAAATCCTTTGAATAATCTGGGGGGGGTATCATGGGTGAATGGGTCAAAGCGTGCTTAAGACTATCAAAGGCGCGTTGGGCTTGGTCATCCCAGAATACTGGAGTGTTCTTCTTGAGGAGATGCATATAACCGTGCATTTTCTTAGTGAAATTGCATACGAAACAACGGAGAAAGTTTTCCTTCCCTTGCAAAATTTAGAGTTCAAGGATGTTGGTTAGTGCTGGTAGATTAATGATAGCGGCAATCTTCAAAGGATCGATCTGGATGCCATCTTTGGATACCACAAAGGCAAGCAGACATCCCGTCTCAACGCAAAAAACACATTTATGCGGATTGAGCTATATATTATAATGACGGCATCTCAGGAATATGTCTCCAAGATGACTAGGATGGTCCTCCCGTCGCTGTGAATGAGCAGGGAGTTCGTCAAGGTATGGTTCAACAATATGTTTAATGTCATGAAACGCATAGTGTTGGAACGTGGCTCCAGCATTTTTCAAGCCGAAAGGTAGCTTCTTATATGAAAAGGTTCCCCATGGGCAAATAAATGCCGTCTTATGCTGATTGGAGGGCAATATCTCAATCTGATTGCAGCCGGAGAAGCCATCCATGAATGAAAAGATGACACTTCCAGCACAATTGTTGATAATCTGATCGATGTGCGGGGTAGGAAAGTTGTCCTTGGGACAAGCTTTATTTAAATCCCAAAATTCAATGCAGACTCTAATGGTGCCCTTCTTTTTATTGACAGGGACAACGTTCAATACCCATTCCATCAGAGGTACAGGATAAATAAAACCAGCTTTCAGAAGTTTCTCAATCTCAACTTTAATAGTTGCGGCCTTCCTAGGATGAACTTGCCTAAGTTTCTGCCTGACAGGTTTATTCGTGGGATAAGTTTTAATCTCGTGGACCACAATGGAAGGGCCAATCCCCGGAATCTCTTCATAGGACTAGGAAAAATATCACAGAATTCCTTAAAAAGTGCCTTATACGCTTCAGATTCATCTATGGAGCAGTTCTGCCCAACATGAACGTGCTCAATAACATTAGGCTTGGCTGATATGTCAATTGGGTTCGTCTGAGTAATGTTGCAAAGGTTTCCTTTAGAATCTGGGTCTTGCAACAATATAGGACTTTGCGAAATGTTGACAATATCAGTAGGAAACAAGGATACAAAATCATGGCTGCCCAAACTAGTATTGGGGAGGAACATGGATCTATGATGGTGATCCTCCCAAATGGGCTCATCCGTATTCATGATCTCTATAATGGACTCGTCGGAAGGGAAGGTCTCGGAGAGATAATCTAGAATTGGAAGAGAAGGTTCTAACCAGTACGGTAAATGGTAAGGATCCAAAGCCACCAAATGAATGTCATCAATGTGATTATTGAAACAAGTTTGAATGGTGTCATACATAGCTTCGTGTGGGCTCAATGAGGTGGACTCAACAACATTTTGGCCTTGGGGCTCAAAATCAAATGAGGCGATCATATGTACTGTCGCAGTATCCGTGCTAGGAGGAGTAAAGGGAAAAATCCCCATAAGGGATGAATCCTTCAACATACCTACCCCAATCGACTGGTAAAGAGGAGGGGACTGACCTAACATGGGGATGTTATTAGCTGTGGAGGTAGTAACATACGACGCACAGAAATCAAGCTGGTCAATGGTAATAATTCTCCTGATATGCGAGAATTGGACTGTTCGAAATACTGTTGAAGCAACAACATTCCCTAAAAGGAGGTTATAATCCAAAGGGGCATCTACCACTTCTACTTGGATGGAAATGGTTTTTCCCCCTAGCTCGACTACGAGGGCTGATATGAGGCCATGGGGTTGGAAACCCCGTCCATCAAAGGCTTTAAGGGTCGTAGGTGATGTAACAAGCTCGGGAGAGCCAAGAGCTTTCCAACAAGTCAGAGATAACACCGAGGTCGAAGCTCCTTCATTTAGTACCGTTCGAAAGACTTTATTTCCCACTACTTTCATAATGATCTGAAAAGCAATTTTATGCAGTAATCTAGGTTTATATTTCTCAACGTTGAAGTGAATCAAGTTAGTGTTACTCAGGTCTACAGCTCCTAATGCGGTCGACAAGTTCTTGTGCGGTGTAGAGCAACTTTGGAGTACTTCTAGGGTAGACATCGCACAAGGTGCCTGAGCAAGATCTTCAACCACATTATAGAATTGAGCAGCTCAGGCATTGGGATTAAAGACAACCTTCCAAAGAGTACTCTTTGGTGGGCGCAAAATCATGTCGAGAGTAGGCTTCTCGATAGACAAGGGAATAATAGACGAGGATTCCAGAGAACTAGTAGAGGGAGCTTTCCCTAAAGAATATTTATCTTCTTTCTGATCTGTGGGTTTATCATAATTCTGGCTTCGAGTTTGCAGATGGATGGTATCTAAGGACATCATACGAATTTCCTCTGATGAACTAGAGTTACCCTGGTTAGACATATGGTCTACCAGTTGTTGTTGAGAGGGAAAGGGATCCATAAGTACTGCAGATGCAGGATCAGACTTCAGAAACTGGGAGATTTCGTCTCGACAGGGACACTCCTTTGAAAAGTGGTCACCACCGCACAATAGACAAGGATATTTATCCTTCCTTTTCCCTTTGTCGTTGTCATTATTGGTTGATCGTAGGGTCTCCTATTGGTTTCCAGGTTTTTTATTTCGATTTTTACCTTTCTTTTTATTACCTGAGGTTTGAGTACTTTGAATAGAATTGAACTCGACAGAAACCTTAGGAGTCGAAGGAGTAGTAGTTTAGGTTTACTTGGCAAGTTTTGCTGTGGATGGCGACTTGATTAAACCAACAATCACATCAACAGGTACTTATGCTGGTGGCTTGGCAGGGTCAGTGCTGGGGCGAAGAGCTTGAGGAATCAGGTCATAAAGAGTCCCGAACTGGGAATAAACCAAGTCTAGGTGCTGAGCCTGACTAATAGCCTGCTCTTTGTTAAAAGCACCACCCATGGCCACATCTCAGGCAATAGGAGGCAACATGGACTTAGTGAACCAATCAGCTAACAACTGATCCGGAATAGGGGCCTTAATAATCCTTCTCCGCCTTCTCCACTCATGAATATGATCAGAAATGTGGGTGGAGGTGTTATGTCTCAAAGAAGTTAAAAGATAAGTGCTCATTTCATAATGAATAGGGAGTTGAAAGTGCGTAAGTTATATGGTTTCCAACCAGCCAAAATCCACAAACGAATGTTGTGGGAAATCAATATACCATTTCGCGGCCGTACTGGTCAAAGTTCTTTGAAAGAGTCGTAACCAAATGGAATCATCCATGAGGGAGTTTGAGGAACACCACAAATGAAAAGTCATAAGATGGTTCTATGGATCTTCACCCTGCTTCCCATCGAATTTCGGAATATTCGATGGTAATTTTACCGGAATGGGAGGCCACGAGGGATTGTGTCGAATGGGATCATTAATCAACTTGGACAAATCAGGCCAAGTCCAAAGTTGCTAGGAAAGGTAACTGTCTATTGGGCTTCACATACTAATAATATTGATATGGCATGCAATTATCAGTAGGGCCATAGGTAGACTGATAAACAGGTTGCTGTGAGGAAGAACTACCAGGAAATCCTCCCATGGGGGGTTGATTTCCAAAATTAGGACCGCTAGGACCACCAGGGCCTCCAGGAGGAGGACCACCAAAGCCACCGGGACCACCAGGACCACCGGGACCACCAGGACCACTAGGACCACTAGGACCACCATGAGGCACACTACCAGACCCTCCGGAACCTCCAGGAGGCGGTAAACCTCCAGAGCCATTGAAACCACTAGGTGGAGGGACACCAGACCCTCCAGATCCATAAGGAGGAAAGCCACCAGGTCCCCCAGGACCACTAGGACCACCAGGACCATGAGGAGGACCACCAGACCCTCTAGGACCATTAGGTCTCCCAAGGGGAGGACCTCCATAAGGTGGTCCTCCCGCACCTCCCGCAGTATGTATGGGTATCCCTCCCATGGCTGGCATGTAAGACCAGTTGGGTTGCCCCCATGGCGTAAAAGTGTTGCTAGATAATGGAATTCCAGTAGGATTAGATGGATGATTACCTACATGTATTTGATAACCATAACCACTAGAAGACTGAATGGGAATAGGTTGTGCCCCCAAGGGCTGACCTGAACTAGATGGAGGGTTTACCACATTAGTGTGGGTGGGAGGGACAAAAATTGTAGATGTTTCTATGTTAGGGTTCTACCCTTGACTAGGTACAACTCTGGCATCAGATAACGTAGGTCGTGCCGAGGGTTGCCCCCTAGCATTCAAAGGTACTGACGAAACATGAATTGAAGGTTGGGCCCCAGATGCAAAAGACCTGGGAGGATTTGGAAAAGACATAACATAAGAGGTGATAGGGGTGGAAATTTGACCTTAGCTGTGGGTTGTTAATGGACGATCTATAATCGGTTCAATGGGTCTCATAGAATCGGCCAATGAACGATATCCCACATGAAAGAATGTGGAACGAACTGGTGAAGAGCCTAATAGGTTATCAATCTACTTTTCTACCTCCTGGGAACTGAGGATAGCAGCACAGTATTGCCTGTGTTCGTCTTCACTTTCAAGAGAACTTACACAGGTGCCAAATGAGGCAATGGCCTGTACAATAGGTGTCTCCCAAAAATGAGCATTAGGACCAAAGTTTGGATGGGTATCATCAACATGACCTTCCACGGGAGGATGGAATGATGAATCTTACCGGGAAGTATTTTGGACCAAGGTAGGCGAGTGTGAAGAATATGGTCCTCCACTTTCCACCACCACATTATCTCCCACTTGGGAGGTGGTAGCAGCTCCTTGGTCGATAGCTTCCATTGGATTTTCTCCTAAAGCAGGAGTAAAATCAGGTGGCAAGCCCCATACTCTCCTGGACTGTCTTAACTCAGCCAGTGCGTATAGTTCCTATCTAACATAGGGTCTAAAAATATAGAAAAAACACACCAAAAGACTTCCCTACTCAAACTAAAGGTCAAAACAAGTAGACTTAAAATGATAGGAGGAGTTCAAAAGTCAGGTCTCTCACTAGGATTGTCAAGGAGGTGCCACTCGTGATATACCTACATGCGTAGTAATCTCCCCGAATGTTGTTTTCGGTATATGGCTCCAAACAAGATGGCCAAAGGGATTTTCTCAGATAGATAAGGTACCCTAGTAGGGTCTCCCGATATACTCAAGGTACGTGGGAGCTCGAATCGGTAGTAGTGTTGTCTAATGCATAACTGTACACAAGGGGCCTTTCGATATACAATCGAGTACATGAAGTACCTTTATATTTACCTCAAGGGTATGTGAAAGGTCGTTCGATATACCGACGGTACGTGGAAGAACCACGCGAGTCCCGGAATGTAATGTTGAAAAATAACGACAGCTCCTACATTTTACGATGCCCGAACACGTCTCTAACCTATCACTCAGGTTACTATGTAAATTTTAACCTAGAACTACCGTTAATTTTAACTTTTACGATTAGGTGAATGCATTATGTTTTGACAGAAAAGTAAAACCAGGCAATATGCTTGTGCAAATGTTCACTTTACCGTTCAATATGCCTACTTACGAGAGGGAAGAGAGTGTTTTTATTTTTGTTTCAAAACCAAAAATCATTCCAATCAACA
The DNA here is from genome assembly GCA_001517045.1 of Pseudotsuga menziesii. Lineage (NCBI taxonomy): Eukaryota > Viridiplantae > Streptophyta > Pinopsida > Pinales > Pinaceae > Pseudotsuga > Pseudotsuga menziesii. The sequence continues at coordinate 59,562 of LPNX011119674.1, read as the reverse complement.
GTCATGAACATCAAATCAAAGACAAGAAAATACTTCTACAAACCAAATTCTTCTTTTCGAAAGCAAATGGGAAGGGTGAGAATCTCTTTTCCTAAAACAACAACACCAAGCACACCTATATGCCAATGCACTCTAACTTTTCAAATTTCTTAAAAACATAAGCAAATCTAACTTAAAACTACCATTTTTTTATATTTTGATCGAGATAGTCCTATATGCATGAGAGGTGAAAGATCATAAAGGTCCTGAAAGCTTATAAAGCCAATTAGAAAACCCAAATCCAACGCTAAAAAATGATGTCCTAATCTCAAGCAAAACTTTTCTTTTTTGAAGGGAAGAAAAATAAGTTTACTATGCAAGCAAGAAATGAAATCTAGAAGCTAATCTAGTGTTCTTCTTTCAGTATATACAACGAAAAGAGAGCTCAATGAACACCCTAACTTTCAGAAAACAAGAAATCCTTCTTTAAGCACAACCAACAAGCGAGAAGCGGATGAACAATAAAAAAGACGAAACAAATTTTTTAAATTCCACTCAAAATCAATCTTAAACCATCAAAGCAGAAAGCCACACACATCAGATTCAATAACACAAGCCTGATAATAGAACTGAAAGCAATCAAAATTCCAAATTTTCACAAAGAAAAATGAGGAAAGGGTGTTTTGGAATAATGCCTACCCAGTACCGCGCTTCGTAGGCGTTGTAAGAGCGTTTCCAAAGCAGTACCGCTCCTCGCAAACTAGATACAGGCGATGGCACCGCTCCTCGTACAAAGCATGGCCGCGGTTCCCTGTAGATGGCTAAAAAAAAGAGAACGATGGATCAAATCAAAAAAGACTAGATCAATGTAAATACTATCGAATTGAAAGTGGCAACAAAGCATAAAAAACCGAAATGACTCAGATCTGAAAATTTCAAACCCAAATAATACAAATCATAAAGTAGATCTGACTGAAAAGAGTTGAAGAAAACGGAGCCTGGATTCGGACAAGAGTTGCAGACTGAGGAAGATCAAAACAACTGAATACATCAATCCCCAGCAGAGTCGCTAGATTTATTAACCAGAATATTTCACCTCCTGCGGACAGCAAGGTGTTCCGCTGGCCTGAATGGTTCAGATCTAGAACAAATAGATCACAAAGGCTGATAACTCTCCCTAGACGCTGTAGATATCTAGAATACAAGTCTTTGATAGTCCACCTGTGTACCTGCAATCAAGCTCAACACGAAACAGATCAAAGAAACCAGAATATGATCTATTAAGCTATGCTAGTGACTAAGGAATCTTGTAATATATATCTGAAATCAAACATCAACAATATATATGGGACAGAAAATCAACTTGCATTAGAAATATGAAGAAGTTTACATCCAAGCCTTAGTGTTGACATGCATCTCCACGAAACTAGCTCTTCATCCCCAAAATCTCTGACTCTAGCTTTCTATGCTCTCTCCAAATGATCTTGGGCCAAGAATCAGTCCAATAGCATAACAATACCTTCAATGTTCTCTCCTCAACCATGGCTATGAGCTCATATTTATAGGGCTTTAATGGATAGAGATGGTTGAGAAATTAGTGGGTGAGGTGGCCTCTAAGATCATAGGATGAGGGATCTCAAGCTCAACCAACCCACAGCAGTAGGGATAAGGGATATCTCGAGGATTATCATATATAAGCCTCAAGAAGCTTCTCTTTTTCCCTTTTTACCCAGGGTATCACACTTCTCCTTCTATGACAGAGCGGTTCTGGTAATAACCGCCTATGGACTAAGGGCAATGGGCGGTGGCACCACTTGTGGACAACCTATGAAAGGAGGTGCGAGTAGGGGTACCGCTTCTGGACAAAGGGGCATGCATGGTGCTGGGAATTTGTATGACAGATTGATAAAAAACTATTTAGTCTTCACTCCAGAAGCTAGGATTCAGGGCAAGTAGGTATGTCAAATGTCTTATCACATGATGGTGACAGGATTTTGGTATAACATAAATTGGAACAAGGTCTTAGAGGAAAAAAATAGAGGAGATCTAGGAATCAGGGATTCAAGGCTGATGAATAAGGCAATGGGAGCCAAGCTGGTCTGGCACTTCATTGTTGGCAGAAAGGAATCGTGGAAGGAGGTTCTCAGGAAAAAATATCTCAAAAAACCGAGAGCGAGATATCTAGATATTGACTGGATAGGAAAAGGATATTTTATGTGCAATAATGATTGGATCCCAGGAAATAGAAAAAGAATCAACCTTTGGATCTATAAAATCCTGGGTCTTCCTCCTCTCTTAGATTCCAATCTTTATAATCTTAGAACCTAGATGTAAGAGCTGAGTTTTATTAGGCTCTATGACATCGCAACCTAGGATAGTTGTGGAGATTGGGTAGGGTTGAAAACTCTGCATCCTCTAGATCACCTCGATGAGGATTACAAAAAAATTTCAACCCTTTGGCACATTATGTCTCCTTTGAACATTCAGGACCAAGATACCAAAGGTTGGGGAACACGCGGGCCCTACATAGAAAAAGGAATGCTACAAGATTATGAAAAACAATGATGGAAACCAAACCTCAATCAGTTGGAAAAAGGTATGGAATTATGATTGTATTCCAAAAGTAAATATTTTATTCTGTTGATTAGCACAAGATAAATTGTTGAATGCAAATAATCTTAGAAATAGAAGTTTCGAGGGCCCCTCAAGATGTGCTCTTTGTGCTTCCCAAAATGAAACAGCTCTTCATCTTTTTCTAACTTGCCCAATGGCCAATCAAGTCTAGAAATGTTCCCTTGGACCGTTAGCACGTAATGTGTGTCTTCCAAAAACTATTAAGGACATGGTCACAAAATGGAATTCTGTTAACCAAGGGAATACAAGAGGGAAACATACAATGATGCAAGTTTGGAACACTATCCTTCAAAACACCTGTTGGAAAATTTGGCTCTCCAGAAATAAAGCTAATTTTTGTGGAAAGAAAATTGAACCTTGGCATATTGTTGTCAAAATTCAAAATATGATCTTCAAAAAGTTGGATAGCAAACAAATTACCTTCAAATTCTCATAAAAACTTAACCCTTTGGAAGCACATTTCTGCAAAAGCATCAGCTTGCAGATCTGCTCTCAAACCAACCCTTTCTATCTAAACTGGGAAATAAGAAAAGAGAAATAAGAATTCCTTCAATGGAAGACGAAACTGCTCTGCCATACACTTTTCTTCGATGGAGCTTCGAAAGGCAATCCTCGGGAGGTAGGTGCGTCTGGGATTATCTTTTATCCTGGAGGAAATACAATGGCAAATTATGCTTGGGGCATTGGTCGAAAAACCAACAACGAAATTGAATATCTCACCCTTTTCCTAGGAATCGAACTTGTCAAAAAATAAAATATCAGTAAGATCATCATCTTTGGAGATTCTAAATAGATCATTCAAAAAATGAGGAATGGCTACAACTCCGGTGCAACTAATTGTAAACGGTTGTATGAGCGCATTAGTAGAATGAGATCTAATCTCCACGTCACTTAAACATCCTAAGGAAGAACAACGGTCTAGCGGATAAAATGAAAAATCAAGGAGTCAAGAATAAGATGGGAATAGTCTCAATAAGAGACCAACACCACCACAAGCATGGTCCTTAGTCTTCATTCTCCTAGGGGGATTCACCACTCCACCCCCCTCGTCACCCTGCAGCAATGCATGAGCACAAGTCCTCCGATGCGTCAGGAGCTGAAAGGTGGCGTTTCTGTCCATGTGAAGGCATTAAAGAAGCGTCTCGTCCTCCTGTACAATGAAATCCATAAAGAATTCCCTGCACACTTCGCAGGATTTACCATTATCAATTCCTCCAGGCTCTCTTTCGATTTGAATAACTACCCTTTCCTCTTTGTCCCTCCGAAACAAGATTTCATTACCCTCAGTGCTGGTTTATTTGGTTCACAGAGTGATAGTGAAGTGTTTCATCAGATCGCTGAAGAGGTGCTAGCTTTGTCATGGTTATTACAGGATCATCCTTCTCTCGCCCAGGGTTCGCTCGAATCAGGTATAATTCCTTCTTGCGGTTCCAATTTTCCTTTGTGGCCTCACTTGGTTACAGAGGAGCAAGAAATTATGGCTACATCTAAGGAAATCCAAGAGATCATGTCCTCGCTTGCAGACTTGCAAAGAGGTATGAGATGGATTTTTAATATGGTCGGTACTAATGTCAACAATAGAAAAAATGTTGATGCAGATGCTAAATACATTTCAAACCAGTTTGACTGCCATGCTTCCAGAATCAAAGACAACACCAAGGACCTGCACGATATTATGGGGAAAGTTGACTATCTCAAGGAGGACATTTAGAAGCTTACTAGCATGATTCAAGGCAGTCACTACCAGGACTCCCCAATTGTTGGAGATTTTCAGATGGAAGAACCCTCAGTTGGCAAACCAACCCATGGGTAGGAAGCACAGAATTTCTAGGTATTTCTCTCCTAGTTATATATGTATTTTTGTGTATTGTTGAACAATCAATTTGTTATAGAGTACCCTTCCATGGGCTCAACTTGTTTCAGCAAGAAGTCTAGAATCATTTTCCTTTTTGTTTATAGCTTAAAAACCTATGTTTTTCCTTCTATAGCAGCATGAAATTTTGGATTTATACTGTGTAAGGATGGCTGTGCTCAGCCCTTTATATATATATAAAATTTTCTCTGGTTTCTGTCAAAAAAAAGGATTTACGTAATATTGCAAATCGGAAGGTATTGGGTTTTGAGCGGGCGGAAATGGGATAGGTAGTGAGCGAAAGTGAAAAATGAGAAATTCAAGTGAAGGCTACTCATGCTATGAGTAAATGTAAGAAGAGAGGCATGCTTCAAATTTGAAGTCTTAAGAGCCTTTTAAAGGCTATTTTAGTCGTCATAGAAGGCCACAAGGAATTTTATCATGTAAACAAAATTTAATTTTATTTCCAGCCAATCAATAATGAAATTGAGTAAGCCTGGCTAAATTTGCAATAGAATGGTAACTACAAAATTTGCCCATCTAGGTGTTATCAATGATTCAATGGACTGTGGGAGAGTCAGGACTTAAAGTATGCCTAGGTTCCCTCGAATAGTCAGATCATGGATGAGGATCTCGGTCCCAATGGGCATGAACCACGGTGGACCACTGGGCTTCCTAGTGCCAAGTTCAACTCGATGAGTCGGGACTATGAATTAGGATTCGATGTTCACTTTCAAAGCATTTAATGGCATTGGCATGCATTACGGATTCACCAACTTCATTAAATATTTTTCTGGGAGGATGTCAGCCTGCCAACTCGTTTTCCACCTGGAATCTTCTTGTTCATCGAGTCACGTGATCTCACAACTTACAAGTCACTTGACTATTTGAGTATATGATGTGAAATTAAATGCTCATATGAGTCATATCTATGGATGGTGAATTGATTTGATAACCCTCCACTAGTAAGGCTCCCTAAGGAAAAACTAATGGTATTTTTTTGGGGGTTACAACTTACAAGTTGTAATTTACAATGCATTGAGAAATATTTCCCATATTAGAACCTAACCTGGTCCAATGGGTCTGTAAGTTGTCAAACCAAGGTTTCACCCAGTGCCAGACATTTCTATTATGACCACCATAGGACTGGGATGACAGATCTTCGGTAGAAGGCTAGCAACACATCGCATTTTGTTTGTGTTTGTGAATCATATCCTATACTAGTTAGTCAAGGATTCCAGGATTTATTCCAATTTCCATTCATTTACTGAGGTGAGAATCATGCGAATCAACACTCTCAGTATCGCATGGTCCACCATGTCGTTTAGTTTGCCCATCTCATCGGAGGAATGGGGTTAGGCAGCAAAGACAAAGGTAACTGGAACGGAGGGCCGGCCAGAGAGAAGGGTTGTACAATATGCATATAGTCAGCTCTAAAAGAAATGAAATGATTTGTCATATATCTAACTGAATATTATTATTACTTAATTTTTTGGGATGGTTACACGGTAACTCCTACACCCAAGCTAATTATGAGGGTTGGTTGTGTCGGCAATGGCTATGACTTGGAGAGGCTCGTTGCCATCATTAGACCACCAGTGGGATGCTCTTGCAAATATCGCTATTACGTCTCCCCTCCTCACTTTGAAGGATAAATTTTCAAGTGTTCTAATACTTAGGTTGATTATGGTAAAGATGATGCTTAGGGATTAGGTGGATTTTGTTGAATTGAATGGCTAGTTACTCATGAACTAAGTCCATGTGAACAAACATATCAATTAGATCTGTGATGGTATTTGTAACTTCTTTTTGTTGTTAATGGAAATGTGGATTGCAAAAAACTTATGTTTTTAGTTGGAAATATAATAATACAATGATTTTAATAGCATGTAGAAAAGCTCATTTCAAAACATGTAAGGTAAAATGTCATGGAAAAATTATTTTTCTAATTTTTTTACTTTTATGTTATTTCTTTAAACCATTGGTTATGGTAATTATCAATTGGTCACAACAAGGATCAACAATTTTAAATCTCTTGACATAAAATCAACAAGGATCAACAAAAATCATCTTTTTAGTTTTTGTTATTAATGTTAGGGATCTGATGCCTAATCTCTTTTGGCCTTGTAACATAGCACTTCTAGTAGTGGAGCTCTTCTCAAAACAATTCTAGACACAAATGAGCTTTAGTACCCCATGAGGCCACTTTCATCCCCAAATTCATATTATGCATTTAGATAAGGTTGTGAGTAGTTCTCAATTACTCTAATCAATTTCATATGATAGGAAACAAACATTTCCCTTCACAAAATAAATAGGTTAAAGAACAAAGCAATACAAAAAACCAATACTCCTAACAGTTATCGCTATGCTCACATTAACAAAACAAGTGTACCGATCTCTTTCTAAATGAGCTTTTTCCCAATCTCATCTTCCATCACCCGTACATGTTCTTCATTCTCAACCTTTATTTTAGTCTCTCCTCTATACTAACTCTTGAGTAATCCCTATAAACCTATATACTAACTCTAGAGTAATCCCCCAGAAATCATCATATACCTGATTTACCTAACTAATTCCATATAAATCTTGAATCACTTGAAATTTCTTTTTATTGTCATTTTTTTACTATACATTGTTTTCACTAAATAATAAAATTTTATTATACACTTTATTTTCAAATAAAAATAAAAATTTATTTTTACATGTCAACAATTTCTCACAACCCTTCAAACTGAAATGCGAACTTGCGCTTCAAATTTGATCCGAAAGGTAAGTTGATGGCTTTTTAATTATTACACTTCTCCTGAGAGATAAAGAGATTCCACAGTGGGTCTTACTTAAAGCTAAATTATCCTGATTCCCAAGAGGTAATTTGATTCCTCGGTGGACCTTACTTTAATTGAATTATTGTACCTTACTTTGATTGAACTATTGTACTAGATACAGACTGCCACGTCTTCATTTTAATGGTGTGACACCTTTAATTATTATTATACTACTGCTGGTGTGTGAGGGCCAGTGTTGGAATTTCAGCGGAATCTTACCCGTCATATGAAATTTTTTTGACATTTTGAGGTTTAACATTCCTCTTCAGTGAACGCTTTTCCTAAATTTGTACCTGTCAATAATAACGTTTTTCCTAAATATATACATGTCAGTAAGAACATTTTAGTGTTGGGATTTGGGATGAAAATAAAACTTGGGATAATTGTAGTAAACTCTCAATGCACTCTAATCCCACTTGGGATAATTGTTGGAAACTCTGGCTACACTCTCTGACCACTTCGGCTAAGTGTAGTAAATTCTCTTTATTAAAGGGCTAAACTCTCAGTGCACTCTAATCCCACTTGGGCTAATTGTTGGAAACTCTGGCTACACTCACTCTGACCACTTGGGCTAAGTGTAGTAAATTCTCTTTATTAAAGGGCTTGCTTTGATATTCTCATGTAAAAGTCCATACAATATTTCCATGATAATCAAACTTAAGACTAAATATTGTAAATTCCCATGGCTCTTTGACCTTAATCTCATGACAAAATTAAATATTTTTTTGGGCAAAAACATGCTTTGATATTCTCATGTAAAACCCATAAAAGAATGTAATGAAATCAAACTTTAACTAGTAGTAACTCCCAGAGCTCTATGACCCCATTCAATGAATAAAAGTAAATATTTTTATTAATGAAAATGCTTTGGGATTCTAATGTAAAACCCCAAACAAGGATGTGCTAAAAATCAAACTTGAACTAGTTGCAGTAAATTGCCACCTGTATGTGCCCAACCCAATGGACAAAAGTAAGGCTCTTTGTTAAAGGGCATGCACTTCATTCTGTGCATAAGAAAATATCACTTCACTTAACTAATGTCGATCTACCGTTTGGACTTAGTATATTGTTATGCTTAAATGCATCTTGATTAAGATTTAAGTAAGCTTAAGTTAAGTAGTGGTTAGTTTCATATCAATTTTTGTTTTTGTTTTTTATATAAATTCTTGTTTTTTGGTTTAATAAACAATATTTTATATATTATACCATAAATAGATAACTATAACTATCTGGTATGAATAATGGATAAATAATAAACTATTATTATTTTAATATAAAATTATAAAATTTAGTCTTTATTTAAGAGACAACGATCTCCACAAAACCAAGTAGTTGGCTGCCCCTACTGGCCACCTTACTTATAGTTGTGCTAATTACTTGAACTCTCAACAAAAATCAGAAATAAATAATAAATAAAAAATATGATATATATATAAACAAAGAATCTGTTGAAACCAATAAATGCAATTAGTGACCATTAAATAGATGTAACAATTTTACATTACTAATCTAAAATCCATTACCATATTGAGTCATTCTTATATGTTCTATATTACTTCTTATTATAATTAAAAAACAATCCACATAATTCAATCTTCTAAATTTAGCATTCCATTTTGTTATGTGTCATTCTTTGAAACTCACATATCATCGGACACAAACAATTACTTAATATTCTAGTGGATCATCCATTTACACATTGGTAAAATGTGCAAAACAATGTTTATCATGGTATGAGAATCTTTTTCTCCATCTACCTTTGAAACTTCAATGGTCTTGTTTAAAGATATTTTCCATGAAATATGTAATAATTTTTTAATGAATCATGCGTAGTGCATGCTGAAAGCAATTCGACAGTATTAAAACCATTTTTTGTAAATTAAACTCAAAATCGATCGTATTGAAGAGTCATTTAGGGTTTTTGGCAACTAAAGTTAAGGCGGCCACTGTGTTGGCTAAGACACAGGTACTATCACGCAATCTAAATTCAGGCACTATCACGTAATGTAAATCCAAACATAAATTTTGATAACATAATGATTTAAATATATCAGTTACAGCCTCAAGCATGTAATTGTAACAACATGTATGGTGGGTTGACTTAATACATTACACTAGGTTCATGCATGAACTTTCACATAATCTAAATTCAAGCACTATCACGTAATGTAAATCCAAACATAAATTTTGATAACATAATGATTTAAATATATCAGTTACAGCCCCAAGCATGTAATTGTAACAACATGTATGGTGGGCTGACTTAATACATTACACTAGGCTCATGCATGAGCTTTCCCCACTCCTGGTCATGCCCTTGCCACTTCTACTCAAGATTTGGTTCGGCAATCAACTTGGTGGACATAAATGTTAAAATGCATCAACTTTTCCCACTCTTGGTCATGCCCTTGCCACTTCTACTCAAGATTTGGTTTGGCAATCAACTTGGTGGACATAAATGTTAAAAATTAAAACCTTCAATAAAGTTATTCTAAATGTATCCTTTGTTAGATTATATTTCAGTATAATGCATATAAAAAATGCACCTAGTATTAGTGTAGATCCTCTATTAAGGCTGCATGAACTTTCAGGCCTAGTAAAGAATATCATTGAAGAAAGAGTTAAGAATATCTTAACCTTCTCCAGCATGAATGACATTCAAGCCCAGCATGAACTTTCAAACCCGGGAACTTTTAATGAGGAATGTCGTTGAAGGAAGGTCCAAGCTGGGCCTGCTTTCTAGGGAGAACGAACCCTTTTCTAAGCCTTTGGTCCAAAAGTTTCAAAAGTTTCAATTTTCTACCTGAAGCATCAAAGATCCACAATTCAAACATGCAGGAAATACAATGAAATGTATTTCTTTATGGAGATAAAACCCTGACCTATATTGAAATTTGATAGCTCGAATCTTCCTAGTTCCTACCCAAGTTTCAATTTTCTACCTTAAGCATCAAAGAACCACAATTCAAACATGCAGGAAATACAATGAAATTCTGTATGGAGATAAAACCCTGACTTGTATTGAAATTTTATAGCTCGAATCTTCCTAGTTCCTACCCAAACAAGACACTAATTTCGTCCAGAGGCTGCCAATCGTTCTCTTCTTCCATGGTGGAGAGTTTGTACTCTATAGGTCCAACGCCATTCTTTTCCAGTATTGAAGTTGCCGTAGAACCACAAAAGCCTCCTTCCTGCAATGATTATTTCCTTGCCTCGCTGTCGAGAACTGGTCCTGTGGCTTAAGACGATGTTGTCACAGCCTTCCACTAGCTTCCATCAGAATCGGAGAATGGAGTGCTCTATCCCTGGTTCAAATCTCGAGCTATTTTCTCCAGGGTTTACATCAGGATCTATTGTTAGAGATCGAGTCAGGATGATAGCACTAGCTTGCTCCATTATCATCATTATTTTGCAACATTTACTTACATTCAATGATATACCTAACATTGTCTGAGTGTCACGAGTTTCCCAAGGAGTATTTTTTTAAGGTGCCAAGGAGTATTTCTGACGCATTACCAAGGCTAGTCCACCACCAGCAAAGGCGGTAGGTCTGATGATACATAGATTTCAAAGGCAAGTCCTACCCAAGGCTGAGTTAAGATGCAGAGGTTTTAAAGGCGAGCGGGTTCGTATCGTAAGTATTTCTTGGGTGGGGGGTTTGCATCAATCTCTCAACATGGCTTGCAGTGATATATTCATATGTGTTCAACATTTATCAGGCTAACTAATAACACATTAACTATCTTCCTCCACCAATTCCACTTGGCCCGTCCCCAGCCGGATTCAGCTTAGACTCCAGCCTTCTGCCCTTTAGCAATAGGTAATTCGAGCCTTCCTCTAACATAATGATGTTTTTGGAAAATAGTTGAACGTAAAAATAAAGTTTTATTAAAAACTTTACCCATCTAACCAAACGTTCTCTTAAAAATTCTTCCCTTATTTGATGGGAAAAATGCCTAAAAAGGGGCAAATTCCCGTCAAATTCCAACTTTGGTGAGGGCCAACCAATTTTTCTTGTCACTATAAAGTTGTAGATCCCATCCACGTGACGTGTATTGACCCACATAAAAATGGATAGGCTTGGCATGGTATAATTGTTGGTTAGCCATTACGATGACAGGCGAGAAAATTTCTTCTTGTTATCATTTTTCTACTTGCCCTATTTTCAATAAATAATAAAATTTTATTATACACTTTATTTTTAAATAAAAATAATAATTTATTTTTACATGTCAACACTGAAAGGTTCAATTTCTCACAACCCTTCAAAGTGAAATGCAGCCCTACCCTTCAAAAATTTGGTCCTTTTAGAGAGGTAGGTTCATGGCCTTTAATGATTACACTTATTCGGAGGGGTAAAGAGATTCCATAGTGGGTCTTACTTAAAGCTAAATTATCCCAACTCCCGAGAGGTAATTAGATTAATTAGGTCCTTTTAGAGAGGTAGGTTCATGGCCTTTAATGATTACACTTATTCGGAGAGGTAAAGAGATTCCATAGTGGGTCTTACTTAAAGCTAAATTATCCCAACTCCCGAGAGGTAATTAGATTAACTAGATTCCTCAGTGGGCCTTATTTTAACTCAATTATTGTACCTTAATTTAGAATTATTGTACCAGATACAGACGGCTACGTCTTCATTTTAATGGTGTGACACCTTTAATTATTATTATTATTACTTTAATTGAATTATTGTACTAGATACAGACGGATACGTCTTCATTTTAATGGTGTGACACCTTTAATTATTATTACACTACTGCTGGTGTGTGAGGGCCAAGTTGTCAACCAATTTTTCTTGTCACTGTAAAGTTGCAAATCCCATCCACGTGACGTGCATTGACCCATGTAGAAAGAGATAGGCTTGGCACGGTATAATTGTTGGTCAGCCACTACGATGGCAGGTGGGGAAACATGAGTGGGTGCTAGGTGGGTCACTAGGTATAGTTGTTGGTCGGCCATTACAACCAAAGGAGGGAAAACATGAGTGGCTGGAGAGGTTTCGAAACACGTGGAGCCTTTTTCTTTATGGGTCGGTAGATATGGGTATATGTCAGAGATAAAGTTTCCATTGAATTTTTAATCAATCATAAACAAGTGGGTGGACAGATTTCAATAGTGTTAAGGAATAGGACAACGTCTAAGCTCAGATGTGAAAAAAATTATACATGGTTTTCCTTTCTTAATAGTCAAGATATACGAATTTTAATTATTATACTATCACATATTTCCAAGAAAATTCTTCATTATGCTATTCATATAACAATACTACATTAAGCATTAACTTAGTTAAGGCCTAAGGGCCATGAATTTAGCTTCACTTGTCACCAACTAATGGTGTGTAAGTTTTATGGAAAGTCAATATAGTACTGTTTTTTTTCAGGAAGAAAAAAGCCTGTCCTTGTTATTTATTAATCTGAATCAAAGGGCATCTATCGTGCCTTCCCATTGAAGGGATACATACAAATAAAGTCTGTGAGGGTCTTTCATCTGTGAAATACCATGAGTGAGTCCCAAATCATATGAGTAAGCCCGAGGGAGGACAAACAGTACACCAACCAAGCTATGAATCCATAATTAGAAGGGGAAGTGACCAGCTCCATCGTCCAATGCCATAACCTTTAGAGAAAACAACCGCTGCAGAACTGCTATTAAAAAGTGCTCGCTCCAAAAAATAAAAAAAGTGCATACGTATAAAAGGAGATTTATCTCCTACATCAAGCTCAAAAGAGCTAAAATGTATCATAAGAGGCCAAATGACCTTCAATAAATTCAGAATAATAACCACAACCTGGAGCCAAATAAAGGGCAGTTTTTGATAGATGATCTCAACGCTAGTTGTGTTCATGAAAGATATGGCTAAAGGAGAGGAGGTGGAAGCTAGAAAAGAGTCTCTAGTATATGTACACCAGTGACTAAGAGCTGGTGGGTTAAGGTCAGTAATACCTTTTGCCTAGCTGATGATGACCTGAGAGTCACAAAAAATATTCAATTTTGGTATCCCCATAAATAGAGTAACATGCAAAAGAGCCCACAACACAATCAATTCAGCTTTAGTATTAGTGCATGTCCCTGCCCCTAAAGCAAATTCAAATGAATGAGACTCATTCAGGTAGAGACAGAATCCAACCCCACCAAAACCCTTAGTAGTTGCCCCATCAAAAAAACCATATGGCGGAATGAGAACAGGCTCAAGTCCAATACCTCCCAGTTTTTTTACTTTTGCATCAGCAGGCTTGTACAACTGAGAAAGATAAACAATTTGATGAGTAATACTCATAAGAGAGGGCATATTCCCTTCGAATATGGCTCTGTTCCTTTCCTTCCAGACAGCCCAGATAGCAAAAAAGGGTAGATAACAACAAATAGAGTGCTTAAAGAAGAGAGCAATCCAAGTGCTCAGGAAAGTGCTGAGCTTATTGGCGTGCCGAGGAGGAAGAAAGTGATAAACATCACTCAAAAAAATAATGGCACTCTTCCACATAGAGCAAGAACTAAATAGATGCTGCACACAATCTTCTCCATTTCCATAGAGAACACAACAACCAGGTCCTGTCCCCCCACGCTTCTGGAGATTTTCCCAGGTAAGAATCTTATTTGCCAGTGCCAGCCAAACAAAGCAGCTAATTTTCTTCGGTAGAATACTAGACCAGATCAGAGCTTAAAGTGGACATCCAATTGAAGATGATGAGGAGAGTATAATACTATCATATACCAGTGCAAGAGTAATATATCCATCAAATCAATTATGTTCCCAAACCAATTTATCAGTACAATTACTGAGTCTAATTCTTGCACCTTCCAAACTACTCGTGTAATTATCCCAAAGAAGTTTCAAATTCCCACCTATATTTAAATCTTTAGCAGTATACCAATAGGTGTGCTGTCTGGGAAGTATGTTGTGAGCCTGAGAGAGAGTAGTGATTCCCAAATCTTCGAGATAAGCTCTCAAATCAGATGGCAGCCCAGGATTATGCAAAGTGCCTACGATCAGGTCAATACCCAATAATATATCAATTCCATTACCCACATGCCAGGCAAGATACTTTCCAATCCATGGAAGAGTTTGAATGAAGCCTTTCCAAATCATAGAAGCATGCCATATGATGAAGTTTTTTTTCCTAAGCCATGCCACAATAGACTGGTTCTTCAAGTACTTGCTTATTAAAGCCTGATGCCAAAGACCCCTATTATGAAGGACCATCCAGAAATGCTTGGCTCATAGTGTAATATTGAACCAATAGATATTTTTGATACCCCAGCCACCAAAAGCCTTTGGCCACGTGAGTTGCTCCCAACTCACCAGATGATACCTGCGTTTGTCTCCATTTGAGCCCCAAAGAAAAGCAATATAGTATTGTTGTGTAAGTTGGTGATTCACTTTATGTTTTTGTCTTTAATTATTGTATCGATGTTAAGTTTATTCCTAAGTAGATTTTAAATTAATTATAGTACGAATTTAAGAAAAGTTTTTATAGTTATTTAATAATAAAAAAGTGAATATTCACTTAATAACTCCATTAAAAGTAAATTGTTGAATGGAAATATTGAGATGAGTTGGTGAAGTTAAAATGAAATAAGTTTTTATAATGGAAGTATTTGTCGTTGGTCAACACTGTATTTTTTTCACATGGATAAGAGATGGTTAACCATTTGTTAGAGGGCTAATTCGTCTGTCATAATGTCATATCAGTACGAGAATCGAGATTACATTCATTCATAATTCATATATTCATAGTGGCTCAACAAGAGCATACATGTCACTTATAAGAATTGAACTTGGGTGGGGAGACTCAACATTCATTCCTCCCAACCACCCAAGCTACAACCAATGGACTAGCATGACGTGACGTGTTGACAATAACACAAATGAATTTTTTGCATAATGCATACAACCGACTATTCGTGGGTATCCTTTTATTTGGGAAACTAAAGGGCCTGAAGCAGACTATTCATTTTCTCAATATTTATGGGTTTTATGAAAACCAAGTGGCTTTTTGGGACTCTGTCAAGGATAGTGGTATACTTATGCTACCTTATCTTATATTGTAGGCGATCTTAGCTTTACCTGATCCACAGATGAGGTTTGGGGGGTTGGACGTCCATGTGACCCATTACCTGACTATTTCATCACTCTTTTTGGGGACGCATTGCTACAGGACATTGTGTTGGTGGTTTCCTTTCCTACCTAGTTGAACGGTAGAAATGGTTCATACTTTATTTCTAAGCGTCTTGATAGATACTTTATGGTTGAAGCTCTATGTGATATTTTGGGAAAATACAGGACCTGGCATTATTCGACCGGTGTGTCAGACCATAGAGCAGTCATTCTCCAAATAGATATCGATCGAGATTACGCGTCATATCCATTCAAATTTAATTTGACAAGGTTGGAAGTGGAGGAATTTACTTCTATGGTTAAGACTCGGTGGGGGATTCTCACTACTAAAGTTCCATCCCATCTTCATCCGATGCGGGCTCTTCTATACAAATTAAATAAGTTGCAGCCAATGGTCTCTTCTTGGGAAAAGGAAATGAAATGCAAAGTGGATTATCTCTTAAGCAAGATTGAAACCGATATTCTTATTTTGGAGGATATTGTGGTATTGGACTCTTTTTCTAAAGAAAATAGGGTGGATTTGAAGGATTGTCATTTGTTGAAGCAGAAAATCCTCTTGCATAAGGAGGAAACCCTTAGACAGAAGAGTCATGCTATATGGTTGAAGGTTGGTGATGAAAATTCCAGGTATTTTCACAATTATGCTAATTAGGCGTGGCTTACTAACTCTGTATGGGAAGCTGTGGGCACCGAGGATAATCGGGTATACGATCAGGGTTCCATTAAAAAGGTGGCAAGAATGCATTTTGATAATTTGTATAAAGACCCTAATACTTCCAACATTTGTGACCAGTTATATATTATTAAACTTTTTCCTGCCTTTTTTCTCCTAATGATTGTCAGGCTATCAGTAGAGTGGTTACACCGGATGAGGTATATGTTAGAAAACAAGACTGTAGAGAAATAATAGATATACAGTTAAATCATTAACAAGATGCAAAACACATTAAAACATTACAGAGAGACACAGATATAACGTGGTTCACCCAAACGACGGGCTACATCCACAAAGAAATTGCCAGTCCTTTTACTACAGTCTAGAAAGGCGAAGGGATACAACCTGTAGCAAAACCGCTGCACTTCCTCTTCACACTCTCACAGTCTCTCTTCCAATACAATACAATACCATACATAGTTGTTATACAATGCTTTGTTTTATAGGGGAAATACAATGGGAAAATTCTAGGGTTAACCCAATACCATGGGTCTACAAAACTGTTGGCCAACACATATCCCAAAAAAAATTCTTGGGGGCTCCGCCCTCAAACTCAAAGGCAGGGGGAATGAGTGTATAGTACACCTAGGGTACAAACACAACTTAATAATATCTCTGGATTTCGAAGATTAGGCTCCACAACCAACAATCTCCCATTTAGAGACTAATCACAACAACTCCATCGCTACTGCACTTGCTGGACTATGCTCTGGACCTTGGACTTGGAAAATTTCTTATTTTCACCTTTATGCTTGAAGGCCAACAGAAACTGAGCAGTAACTCAGTTTCTCTCTGGTTACTTCCTTTGTCAACATGTTTGCAGGATTCTGGCTAGTATGTATCTTTTCCAGTTTTAACAATTCTTCATCTAGAACAGTTCTTATGAAGTGGTACTTGAGCTGTATATGTTTAGTCCTCAAATGAAAGGAAGAATTATTTGCGAGATGAATGGCACTCTAGTTGTCACTATATAGCCTACTATTCTCCTACTTCTTACCCAATTCTTCCATGAACCTCTGCAACCAAATCATCTCCTTACTAGCCTTTGTAGTAGCAACATACTCTGCTTTCGTTGTTGAAAGTGCAACAACCTATTGTAGTTTTGAAATCCAACTTACTATTGTTCCACCCATAGTAAACACATACCCTGTGGTGCTCCTCCTGCTGTCTTTATCACCAGCCATATCTGCATCAACATATCCTTGTAGAACATTGTCTGGACCTCCAAAACATAATGTATGAGAAGTACCACCTCTCAAATACCTGAGAATCCACTGTACTTCTTTCCAATGCTCTTTACCTGGATTATTCATATACCTGCTCACAACTCCCACTGCATGTGCAATATCTGGTTTTGTGCACACCATGGCATACATCAAGCTTCCAACCGATGATGAATAGTGAATCTTGGACATGTAATCTATCTCTTCCTATGTCTTTGGACACATATCCTTGCTTAGTTTCAAATGGCTAGCCAAAGGTGTACTAACTAGTTTTGCATTCTGCATTCTAAACCTCTGCAACACCTTTTCTATTTACTCACCTTGAGATAATCTCAATTTGTGATTTTTCATGTCTCTTGTTATTCCCATACCAAGGATTTGCTTTGCAGCACCCAAATCCTTCATCGCAAATGATTTAGCTAGTTTTCTTTTGAGCACATTTATATCCTGCATGTTAGAGCCTGCAACAAGCATGTCATCCACATATAATAACAAGATAATATATCTTCCATTATCTAGCCTCTTGAAATAAACAGAGTGGTCAAAATGACATCTATCATAACCTTGTTCTGTCATAAACTTAAAAAATTTCAAATACCACTGCCTTGGAGCTTGCTTCAGGCCATACAAGCTCTTTTTCAACCTGCAAACCAAATTCTCCTTCCCTTTGACCTCATACCCTTGTGGCTGATGCATATAAATCTCTTCCTCCAAATCCCCATGGAGAAAGGATGTTTTTACAGCTAACTATTCAAGATGCAAATCTTCTACCGCCACTAGACTTAAAATAGTTCTAATTGAAGTCATTTTAACAACAGGAGGAAATATTTCATCAAAGTCTATACCTTTCTTTTGTGCAAACCCCTTTACAACAAGTCTAGCCTTGTAGCGCTTCTTGCCTCCATCTTCTTCCTTCAATCTGTAAACCCATTTATTTTGCAATGCCCTTTTTTCTGCAGGCAACTTAACTAGATCCCAAGTCTCATTTCTTACCAATGAGTCCATCTCCTCATCCATGCCTTGCTCCCACTTCTTTCTAGTTTCTACCTGCATTGCTTCTTCATAACATTCTGGTTCACCAGAATCAGTCATGAATAAATAATACAG
This sequence comes from Pseudotsuga menziesii, assembly GCA_001517045.1. Classification (NCBI taxonomy): domain Eukaryota; kingdom Viridiplantae; phylum Streptophyta; class Pinopsida; order Pinales; family Pinaceae; genus Pseudotsuga; species Pseudotsuga menziesii. The sequence continues at coordinate 41,105 of LPNX011119674.1, read as the reverse complement.
TGAAGGAGAGAATCGTTCAGGGGGTCTACTTAACCTGGTAGACTTTCTTATAGTTGCAGGAGTTTTAGGTACCTGCCGCTGCTGTTGATTTTTTGGTGCGTTTGGAACTTCATTTTCTTTGATTTCATCAAGCACTGTGTACTTTGTGTTTTCCTTTTCTTCTTTCTTTCCTTGCAACTGATCTTTGTACATGACCTTTTCATTGAATACTACATCTCTACTCCTAATGATTTTGATATTTTTAAGATCCCATAAGCGATAACCAAAATCATCAACCCCGTATCCAATAAAGGTACATTTCTTAGATTTAGCCTCAAGCTTTGTTCTATCATCTTTATCAATATGGACAAATGATTCACAACCAAAAGTTCTCAGAAATGAGTATTTTACCTGTTTACCTGTCCATGCCTCCTCTGGAATGCCACCATCCAAATCGCTTGAAGGCCCTCTATTTATTAAATAAACAATAATGTTTATAGCATCAACCCAAAACTGTAAGGGCAACCCTGCATGTAATCTCATACACCTTGCACGCTCCATGATCGTTCTGTTCATCCTTTGTGACACACCATTTTCCTATGGTGTTCCAGGGACTGTCTTCTCTATGCAAATCCCATTGTGTGAACAGTAACTGTCAAACTCCTTGCTGCAGTACTTGCCTCCATTATCAGATCTGAGACATTTCAACCTTTTTCCTGTCTCATTCTCAGCCAAATCTTTCCACTTCTTAAAAGTATCAAACACATCAGATTTTTGTCTAATGCAATAAACCCAAGTTTTTCTAGTTGCATCATCAATAAAAGTAACATAATAACAAGAGCTACCAAGAGATTGTACCTGAGTTGGTCCCCATACATCTGTATGGACAATCTCTAACTTTTCACTCTTCTGTTGTTTCCCAACCCTGAGAAATCTAACTCTCTTATGTTTTCCATAACACAGTTCTCACAGAATTCCAAACTTACCTGCTTCAAATCTGGACGTAGATTCCTTGAGTGGAGAATCTGCATCCCCTTCTCACTCATGTGGCCAAGCCTATGATGCCACAGTGCCACACCTATTTCTGTGGAAGCTACAACGCTAGAATAATCAGTATTATGAGGACATAAATATAACGTACCTACCCTATATCCTTTTGCTATTACCAGTGATCCTTTAGTGATCTTCCACCACGTTTCTCCAAACGTAGACAAACAACTGCTATCTCCCAACTGCCCTATTGAGACCAGATTTCTTTTCATAGCAGGAATGTTCCTTACATCCTTTAGCAACCATTCACTTCCATTATTTAACTTAATCCGTACCTTACCCTTTCCAACAATTTTACATGGTTCATCATCCCCCAATAACACATGCCCAAAATCACCTTGAACATAATCATGAAAGAATTTCCTATGGGGTGTAGCATGACATGAATCCCCTGAATCTACTACCCAGTACTCACTAGTATTATCTAATGCAAGAATCAAAGCATCTTGTAACACATCACTAGCTACATTCACTTCCCGAGTAGTCTCTTGCTGCCTCTCACCTTTCTTCTTTGGTGCTCGACAGTATTTCTTCAGATGTCCTTTCTTACCACAGTTCCAACACTCTATTTTTCCAAATCTGGACTTGGATCTTCACTTTTTAGACTTGCTGCAATTTCTTGGGCTCCTTCCTCTCTCATTTTGTCTCCCTCTGCTCTCCATGGTCAATGCATTACCTGATGTCTCACCTGTGATTTTTCTTTGCATTTCCTCACTAAGAATAACACAAACAACATCATTAAACTTAAGAGTGTTTGAACCAGGGACAGAGTTACTTACAACCATGACCAAGCTATTCCAGCTTTCTAGCAATGAGCACAAGATTAGAAGAGCCCTGACGTCATCATCAAAGTTCACTTTTATAGAACTTAACTGATTGGTAAGTGTATTAAACTCATTTAAATGGTCAGCAATAGATCCACCTTTCGACATCTTCATATTAAATAAATGCTTCATTAAAAATACTTTGTTAGAAGCTGAGGGTTTCTCGTAGAGCTTACTCAATGCACTCATCACACCCTCTGTTGTTTTTTCTTTCGAAATATTGAAGGCCACCGATGAAGCCAGGCACAACTGTATTGTTCCCAGTGCCTTTTTGTCAAGAACCTCCCATTCTTCATCCTTCATAGCCGTCGACTATTTTGCTTTTCCACCCAATGGCAGGTACAGATCCTTCTAGTAAAGATAGTCCTCCATTTGCATCTTCCATAACTGATAATTTTGGCCGTTAAATTTCTCGACCCTAAACTTTCCTTCTTCTGCCATTGCTCCCACTTGAACCAAGAACCCTTCTTTCCTGCGAGTTTACCAACCAAATAGACCTTTTGGCTCTTATACCAATTGTTAGAAAACAGGACCGCAGAGCAATAATAGATATACAGTTAAATCATTAACAAGATGCAAAACACATTAAAACATTACAGAGAGACACATATATAACGTGGTTCACCCAAACGATGGGCTACGTCCGCAAAGAAATTGCCAGTCCGTTTATTACAGTCCAGAAAGGTGAAGGGATACAACCTGCAGCAAAACCATTGTACTTCCTCTTCACGCACTCACAGTCTCTCTTCCAATACAATACAATACCATACACAGTCGTTTTACAATTATTTATTTTATAGGGGAAATACAATGGGAAAATTCTAGGGTTAACCCAATACCATGGGTCTGCAAAACTGTTGGCCAACACATATCCCAAAAAAATTTCTTGGGGGCTCCACCCCCGAACCCCAAGGCAAGGGGAATGAGTGTACAGTACACCTAGGGTACAAACACAACTGAATAATATCTTTGGATTTGGAAGGTTAGGCTCCACAACCAACAATAGAAGCAACACTTAAAGGATTTGCCAAGGACAAGAGTCCAGGGACCGATAGGTGGACGGTTGAATTCTACCTCCACTTCTTCGACCTATTGGGCATGGAACTAGTGAAGGCCATCGAGGATACCAGATGTTCTGGGGTTATACCTTACTCTTTAAATAACACTTACCTCACCCTTATTCCGAAGCTGGATCAACCAGGATATTTTAATGACTATAGGATGATTGCCTTATGTAACCTACTGTACAAGTTTATTACAAAGATTATTACTGAAAGAATGAACAATTCAGGTTTTTACCTAACAGACAGATTCTAGATGCATTGGAGATTGTGCAAGAAGCTCTCCATTCGGTTAAATCAAAGAAATCGTTCACCATTATTCTTAAGTTGGACCTGGAAAAAGCTTATGAAAAGGTAAATTGGTCCTTCCTCAGGTTGATTCTTCTTCAAGTAGGCCTAACATATGACCTTGTCCAATGGATTATATCCTATGTCTCGACTGCTAGCTACGTGGTTTTAATTAATGGTTCACCAACGTCACTTTTTAAGGGCTCCCGGGGTATTCGACAAGGCTTTCCATTATCACCTTATCTTTTTCTTCTGATCATTGAGGGTCTCAGTAGGATGCTGGCTCAAGCTAAGGTGACAAACAAGATTAAAGGTATTAAGGGGACTGCCTCCATTTATCTTACACAAACTCTATTTGTGGATGACGTTCTGATATTTGGTGATGGGAGTGCTTTGGAGTGGTATCATATTAAGTCATTATTGATACATTTTGTGGGGCATCAGGGATGTCTATTAGTGCTCATAAGTCTGTCTTCAATCACTTTGGCATCAAACAACAGTTAATTGATGCGATTGCCTTGATTTTTTCATTTAATTAGAAGAATCTGTACGAGGGCTTCTCTTATCTAGGTTTTCATCTTAATCCTAACAACTACCTCATTGAGGATTGGTCATCGCTTCTCAAGAAATTTCAAGGTAGGTTGAATCGGTGGATTCCTAGATGGCTACCCCTCAAGGGTAGAGTACTCTGGTTACGTCGGTACTCTAGTCCATTCTTGTATATTGGTTCTCATTATTCTACCTCCCTATAAGGATCCTATCGGCTCTTCGAAGGATGATGTTTCACTTCTTATGGACATGTACTATTGACTGCAAAAGTGTCACCTGGAGGGATGGGAGTCACTCTCAAAGCCCAAGTCCTGGGGTGGCTAGGGGATTAAACAACTATGCTGTTTTAACCTCTCATTGTGTGCCAAGAAATTTTGGAGAGCCATTACAAATACTGGCTTATGGGGAAGTATTATCAAAACTAAGTACCTATGTAGACTTACATTGGACTTATGGTTTCGAAAAGCAAATTTCAGGACGTCCTCATCTTCGGTTGTCTGGTGTAGTCTAATGGCTACACTACCATATATTATCCAGGATTTAAGTTGGCAGGTAGGAATAGGCAGTCTTATCTGCATTGGACTGGATTTGATTTTGGGTATTAGATAGTTCCAATTGTCCCAAGCCCTCATGGCTCAGTTATATCGAAGGGACTTGGTTGTGCTTAAACAGATCTATGTTGCTAGGGATACTTTGGATCCTAGGTGGCTATCGTCGGAGGAGCTTGGTCTTTCTGGTGATATGACTATTGAATGGGGAACATATATAACCAGACTTATGGTTTAGGTATTGTCTTATCTTTGGATAGTGATCAGTTAGTATGGGTGGCTAACAAGCATTCTAGTGTTGTGACTACTAATTTAGCCTATCTTATTGTGTTAAAACAACGCTAGGATCCTAAACGTCTGTGATGGCACACTGTTCTTTGGAAAGTGAAGATCCCATGCAAGATCAAATACTTATGTTGGTTATGTCTCAATCACAAAATAATCACATGGGACTCCTTTCAGCGTCGTGGTATCATTGGTCCTGGCTATTGTATTTTATGCCACATGGCACTGAAGACAGTGAAGCATGTATTTGGGACTTCTATGTTATTTCAGCAGATTGGGCATACTCTCTACAGTAGACAAAACTATCTGGGGCAGTAGGATAGCTCCAACATTGCAGACAACCTGATGACCTGGGTATCAGAGCTACAGTTTCCACTTGAAGTCCCTTTGATTCTGATGTGGGAATTTTGGCGGGTTAGGAATGATTACATATTTCAGAACATCCCTGTGATGCATACTCGAATACTCTCTAAGGTATGTTCGTAGTCGGTGATACTGGTATTTTTGTGAAAAAGAATGTTCAAAGGACTATTCGTCTCCCTCCAGTCACAAATGATGTTGTGGTAAGTTTCTTTGATGGAGCTGGAAAGGATGGTCTTTATGGAGATGGCATGGTAGTCAGGTTGGATCTGAAACATTATTTTTGGTTTCGTATGGACATTGGATGTGGTACTAACACTAGATCTGAGCTTTTGGCTCTATGGGGACTATTATATTTTGCCAGCAAAAGACATATTTATGATATGTAGGTGATGGGTGACTCCATGAAAATTGTGGATTGGGCATTAGGGATCCACAACATTCACTTGGTGGAACTTTTATAATTGGCCGAGTCATGTGAAGGGTCTCTTTTGTCTCTTCAATATTCTCCATTTCCATCATATTTATAGGGAGTATAATTTCTTGGCTGATGATCTCTCTAAGCGGGCTATCGGTCTGGGGGATGGAAAGATAATCTAGGAGCAAATCATAGAGGGATGTCTGGTGGAATCTGGTACTATGTATCTCTATTGAACCTCTTTACTTTACTGGTTTTTCAGTATTTTTTGCATCCACTACTTGAGGTACTAAGTTTAATGAGTATGTATGTAGATGAAACTGTGACTAATAGTTTATATTTGGTTTGATTTTCAAGACGTCTTTTTTTATACCTTTTTTGTAATCCTTCTGAAGGACTAGGTTGATATAATCCAAGATGACACTATGGCTTATGTGTGTAAGCAGTGTCGTTTATTTAAGACATAATTTTATAAAGATAAATCTATTTTTTCCGTGTGAAAAAAAATTATAACACGAATAAATTATAACATGATCATTAAAGAGGTCATTGCACTACAAGGAAGAGGGTTTGTTGCTCCAGCCCATGAGTGCAGTATTTACAAAGTTCTAGTCCACACAATTTTTCTTTCCCAAAATAGGGAAAAAACAATAAGATCTAGTAATTCCACCACAAATCTTTTTATGATAGTCTAAGTTGCATGGGATCAGTGGGATCCTGAATAGGACTTATCTTAGTATATTTTAACAGTTATAACAACAATAAATTTTAGAATTTTTATTGATAATAATACATTGCTTATAAAACTACAAAAAATATATAAACCAATATCCTCCCTTTGGTTAATTAAGAAAATATAGTTGTTTGAATTTGAATAAACACCATCTTATCTTGCAACTAAAGGTCATTTATGTGCTCTTTTGATGTCCTAGTTTATACATATACATAAACTTAATTTTAGCGTATAAAGAGGAGGGTGCATGGCATAGTCACATCACATAAAACTGCAGGTGGATCGCTTGCATCTATGAATTTTATGAAATTGGAGAGCTCGTATTGAAATAAGGAACTCCAACACCAGTTGTTCCAAATCCTACCATGTTTATCCATATTTATTTCTAAGATCATTGATATTCTGACACGATTACTAGGTGTGGGAATTAAATGAGACTCATCTCTATGCATGGGAGAAGGATCAAGAAGACGCTTCCCACACAAGGTGTTATAGGGGCTCATTAATAAGGCATTTTGGCATGTTTTGGGGAAGAAATTTGGGATTTTCCTTGGTTCTTCAAACTGGTTGGGGGATGACAAGGGCTTGTTTTGGGAACTTGCAAGCTTGACAATTGGGTTTGCTTGGTGATCCAGGAGGATCCAAGAAGGCAAATTTTTTGAAGTCCTCCAATCTCAGCAAAATTGGTTTCAGATCAAAGGGCTCATCGAGACAATTCCAACGGTGTTCGTTTCACTTCAAACAGACTCCGTATGAGAAAGTTATCGCGTTCTGTTGTATTGATGAAACCGGGAAATTTGGCAAAATGGGGGTGCCACGTGGCACCACTGGCAGGGTGACACATGGAATCTGTATAGTACGGATGGATGACATGGTAGTTGTACGGAAAGACAGGTGGCAGTACGGTCCAATCAGGATGCAACACGTGTCATGTACGGACGATGAGGTGGCAATCCAGTCAGCAGTACGGACCAATCCAAATGTGACACGTGTCAGTACGGAGGTGACTGTGCAACTTAGTTGGCAGTACGGTAGATGAGTTGGCAGCTGACTGAGCATTGAGGTGGACCAATCTAGAACTATCACGTGGCAGCATCGGATTGGCCAATATTGATTGAAGTTCACCAAAATGTTGTTGCTCCACTGGTTTCGAACTCCTGACCTCCCATACCATGTCTCTGCGCCTTTACCAACTGCGCTGGTAGTGTTCCTTATATAAGGTATGGAAATAAAATTATTTAAAGTGCAGTGGCATTTCGAGCCCCAAAGGGGCCGGGACTTAGCCCCGACCCTAGTTCTTCCTCCAGCGTGACCGGGAGCTCCGACCAGCACGGGAGCCCAACGCATTTAGCACATGTCGAATTATGAACTATGGAGTTTGGGTTAAAAGTGGGTTGAGAATTGTTTCTCTGTTATAACAAATTTTTGGGTTTTATACATAGTTCGGTTGGGTAGTTTTGCAACCAGATTTTATTAATGCCATACTTGGGTATGTGGTTGGCATAGTGTTACGGAGAGAAATTCATATGGCTTGGGGTATCACAATAGACAACTTGACTCCAGAAATCAATCCTTTCCAATATGCAATAGAAATTAAATGTCTAACACTAAAGGATCAGACCTCGTACCTTATTTCGGACGGTTGAAGTAGATCCCCGTTGAGCTTTCCAATCTTCAGCTTGAATTGATATATCCCTTCCTCAACAACAAGTAAACAATACAAGCATTCTAGATATCATGGTGTTAGATCTATTCTAGCATATATAATCAATAATGTAAAAGCATTTGACATAATCCAATGGATACTATACTCATTTAAATACACATTATTGGACAGGAAAATATATTTCTATTAATATGAATCAGAGATTACAAGATACAACCTCTGACGGCACGTCTGCGAACCAGAGAAACTGAATCCCCCACTTGGGCCTCCACCACTTCATTCCTCCATCTCTCGATAGCAAGCTCACAAGCAAAAGGCAAGCTTGGGAAGAACACAAAAGTGCTCCAAGGGGCAAAGGGATGCAGACTGAAGCATAAGTTTCGGCAACAATGGACTATATTTTCTTTGCTCTCAATTCTCTCTTATGCCTTCAATGTACCAAGGGGTTCCTTATATAGCTTTCAAAGGGATAATGAAAGGTCGAATCCGAGCGATCTCAAGGCATAGGGAAGGCTAGTAGTCAAATGAGTCGGATCCATGTCAAGGAAAATTCCAAAAGGATTTGAATTATGCACACATCCCGATGTACGTGATTTTAGTGGTCAAACCCGCGTATATATGCGCTTATAGGTTAAAAATTCGTGTGTATCATTTTTCATGTGTTTTTAGGGATAATAAAGGAAACATCAAAGGACAAAAAATGGTCCATGGGGTCTAAGGAGTCTGCAGCAGGATAGGGGAAGGCCATATAAAGTGTGATTCACCTAGAGTGGTGAAATCCGCTATAACACATAGTTGTTAATTATGTCAACTACATGATAAAAGGATCTTTAAGTGAACCCAACCAAAACTTGAGAAGTTGAAACAAGATTCCAATCTTGGAAAAATTGTTGTAACCAAAGAGAACATGAGGAAAATGTGAAGAGGGGCAAGTCATGGCTATATAAGCCCCCTTAATTTCCATTTACATAGCATGCTTTGGAGTGAAGACTTTGTAGCTAAAGGAGAGAAGGGAGATTGCGTAGCTCTGTAGGAGGAAGGTACGAGTGTTTATACTCATTTTACACCGTCTTCAGGCTTCAGAGTTGTTGGAAGCAGTCTTGTTGTGTTTTGGGAAGCGGTTCTCTTCCTGACCATTGTCGCCAAGGTATCATTGTATCATTGCCATGTATTTTTCCTTCATGTTGAGATTATAGATCGACCCTCCTATTGAGAAGCAGGTTCAGAGACGTAGTCCATCCTGAACAAACTCCGTTATCAACTTGTTGTCTTTATGTGCATATTGTCTATGCTATTTGGTTCTCTTCTTATGGATTTGTGAGCTTCATTCAAGCTCTTTATGCAATTCATGTTAACATCATAGAGTAGCAAAGATCTTATTTTCGGATCACTTGGCTTTGTGAAGGATGAAGTAATTCAAGAATGGTGAACTCTATTTATAGTTTGAGGGATTTGAGAGTTTGAGGTGGCCTCTCAAGGGGCATCATAGGATTTTTCTTAGAGCAAATAAAAGTGAGAGACAAACCTTGTTCTCTTTCTTGTTTGGTTGGTTTGTGGATAATTTGGTTCTGTGGTGTTTCACTGTGGTTGGTCTCTTTGTGTGGCATTCATTTTTTATTTTAGCAAAGGGGGGAATTTTAGAATAGTTGGTATAGACAATAGTGTCAAGACATAGCGTGAATCCTAAGGAAGGTGTTGTAGTTGAGATTACCAAGCTAGTTGCGAAGTTACAAGATATGAAGGTTGATATCATGGATCTCCAATTGACCTTGCAATGTTCCAAATCACAAATGGAGGGTGTTCTCTCGACCATCTATAAGGTTATTGATCATGTCTCTATTCTTGAGTCACCGTCATTTTGAAAATTTTGAGCAAGAAGCTTGGGTGCATAGTGCCTAGCTGGAAAAACTATATATCACAACTGAAGCGCATCAAGGATTGTTGGATGGACTGTGTCTCGGGTAACCAAGAATGTTGGCTAAAAAACCATTGTAGATACCTCGATTTCCAAACTGAATGATTCCATAACTGAAATTTGAAACTCTCCTGCTTTGCATGAATAATTTGGCAATGTCTAGGGTCCTAGGAAGTCTGTTATATTATTTTATATTGTTTTTTATTATTAGGCTAATATGTAAGGGTTTATAGTAGTAATTTCCTTTTGTTGTATGTGAAGTCGTCTCAAGAATATTTGTAGACTATATCTTGATGAAAACATTGTCGTGGGTTCTAGATCTAGACTATTTTAGGAACTTTGTATCTTTTAGTTAGTTTAACAACTTCCTTTTAATATAAAAATTACCTTCTTTTTGTTTAAAAAAAATACACATTTGTTTTAAATTGGAGTTTGGTCTTACAACCTTTGGTTAAATTGTCATTTTTCATTTTTTAAATTGCATTTTTTAATGCATAAATGGATTCAACTTTAAATACCTTTATTGCATATATACAACTCTATCAACTTTTCTTAAATTTTTAGTGAAACTTTAGACAAAATGTTTACACATGCAATTATATACCTTTTTATTTTTATAAATAAATTACACAAAACATAAATATAATAATATTAAGGCAAAGACTAAATATTTTGCAACTCTTCCTCTTATTATTCCCTGCAAGCAGGGAATTATGTAATCGATTTGTTTTTTACTATCGTGCCTATCAATTACAATATTTTATGCTATGTTTTTTCACGTAAATTAAGTCATTTTCCTAAGTATTTTGAATGCACCCTCTTATTGTGAAATTTGATTTTTAGCCATGGTCCTGACAACAACTGAAAACTGACATCCCTGCAAACTCTCCTGAAAATAACAGCCCTGAACTGGCATCTTGAAAACTAATAGCCCTAAACTAGCATCCTGACAACTCAGGCTTTAATCCATGAAACTTGCAGCCCTAGGAAGTAATCCTCAGATATGATGTCAAAGTTAGGGTGGCGAAATTTAAAAAAAAATCCATGCATGCAACCATCCATCTGTCAATCTGTCGGTGTGCATGTAGGCCAGGTTCATAATGAAAGGTAAGCACCTTTGCTACATTGGATTTATAAATCACCACGGTTGCATTGCATCTGAATCCGCCTCCATGTCTGTGTGAAGAAAATCATTCTGAAAACAAAGAATCAACTGACCTGAAGTAGAAATTCATAAAAATTAAGGTATTGCTTATGCTTTGATCTGCCATTTAATCTTATCTATCGTTGATCTACCATCATTCAAGATAAGGCCACAGAGCAAGAATGCAACAATTTACTATCCAGTAAGTTTCTCATTCATGAATTCAATCGAAGTAGGAATACTATAATGTGATTGCTTTGCTTTCCTTAGTTTCATTTGCTTGTATATCAGCTTTCTTACTACCATTTGCAGCTGAAATTGATCTGAATATAACATAGAGGGAAAGTTGTTGAAATTATGTAGTCTCTGCTATTCCTCAATATATAATTGTTTGTAATTTTACAGAGCTGATAGATTGAATTTATGCAGTCTCTGTTATTCCCCCAATATAATTGTTTGTATTTTTATAGAGCTAACAAATTCTTGAATTTGAAGGAATCTATGTAATCTACTTTAAAAGTGCAAGTCTGTTTGCTTAGTTTTGAGCTGTGTACTACTTGTGTTTCTTCTTAAAGTGCAGGATCTTTTAAAGATATGAGAAAATTTCTAAAGAATCAACCGACGTGAAGCAGGAATTCTGTAAACAACGATAAAAATTAAGGTATTGCTTATGCTTTGATCTACCATCTAATCTCATCTATCGCTGATCTACCGTCGTTCAAGATAAGGCCACAGGGCAAGAATGCAACGATTTACTATCCAATAAGTTTCTCATTCATGAATTCAACCCCTTGATTTAACTATGAATACTATAATGTGATTGATTTCTTTTCCTTAGTTTCATTTGCTTGTATACCAGCTTTCTTATTGCCATTTGCAGCTGAAATTGATCTGAAATTAACACAAAAGATTGCAAGTTGTTGAATTTATGCAGTCTCTCCTATTCCCCAATATATAATTTTTTGTATTTTTACAGAGCTGACAGATTGAATTTACGTAGTCTCTTCTATTCCCCCAATGTATAATTGTTTTTATTTTTACAGAGCTGTCAGATTCTTGAATTTGAAGGAATCTATGCAATCTGCTTTAAAAGTGCAAGTCTGTATACTTAGTTTTGAGTTGTGTACTATTTTTGTTTCTTCTGAAAGTGCGGGATCTTTTAAAGATCTGAGAAAATTTCTTTCATTTGCTTGTCTTTCTACAGTTTTCTATATTTTGATATAGTAGGGATAGTGTTTTCTGTCAAGGAAAATATAAAGATGTTAGAAGCCCCTAATTTTGGTCACACTAGTGGTTTCCTTATGATATTACAGAGCTTGTTATATAGCTTGGTCCTAAGGATTGGTTCAACAAATGTCGTCCATAGTTTTCCAGACTGGTAATTGATAGCAACACTATATTGGAATTTATCTCTAGAATTGCCAGGGGCTCCCCATTTTTTATAACTTTTTACTGTTATATACTGGAATTTATCTCTAGAATTGCCAGGGGCTCCCCATCTTTTATAATGCTTTACTGTTATTTCCATTGCTGGATAAGGTTTTACCAAAAAGTTTGGTGAAAATATTCATAACCTTTCTAATCAAGATTGAAATTCTTTTGGTATGAAGAAGAAATTGAAGACAATTTCCGCTGGTGTTTCACCCTAAATATGTAAATTTTGTAAACCTGCTGAATTGAATTGTAATAACTTATCGTTGATTTGCTGAACTGAATTGTAATAACTTATCGTTGATTTTCACACTGCAAAGATTTTCGAGCTTGAATGTGGATATATAAAAATAAGTGTTTTTTCACAAAAAAATAAATTTTCTGTCTTCGCATCATTCTGCATATCTATGTGAGCAATTACCGAGACATAGTACTGCTTGATATAGAACCATTCGGCAATGTAAATATATGCAGTACACTATCTAGAAATATATAAAATAAAGATTGTGAATTACCTTTTCTCTAAACGTCAACAAGGCTTGCTTGCTCTTGCGGACATGCACTTGCTGTAGACTAAAAGTTGCAAAGCCCAGAAGTGGACGAGATTATCAATCACAAATTACTAGTGCATCCCACGCTCATCTGCCACCTCGAAGTAAGTAATTAAGTAATTTGCATATAATAATATCCATCACTTGTATCCCTATAAACGTCCGCAAAGACTTGGTTCTCATCATAGGAGGTGACGAAGGCTCCACAGCTCGGTAGGTATTACGGAGGAACAACATCAAGAAAAAAAGCGGTGATGTGGGACATCGATAAGGTCTAATTGCGCGTCTCCATTATGGTTTATTGCTTTTATTTTGAATTTTTTCTGGACTTAAATAAAACGTTGCTTCCATGATGCCATGATGTTGTGATGTCGTTAATGGATGAGTGGCTCTTTGTTCGCTATTGTTGAACTCTCCATACTTTTCAATGGAGAAAATCAGAGTATCTCTGTTAGTGTTCAAAATTGAACCCTTCCCAACCCTTCCAAAGGGTTCTAGCCCTTCCCAGAAGTGTAAAGTTAACATTTGCCTTCAAAAAAAAATTAAAATCTGAATTTTACCCTTCCAATTAAGAAGGGCATAATTTATATCAACATTTCAAAAGAAGGGAAACATTTAAATTACCTATCCATATAAATTTCTCAATATGTTGAAATTCCTATGCTATAAAGTTCAACTCATCATTCAAAATAGTGAAAATATGATAAATTATAATCACTCACTCACTCATGTGATGCACTCACTGCTTAGTTGTGCAAGATGAAAAGTAACCATTGATGACTACGAGGCACTAACCATTGAGATGTGACTTTGAATCTAGAGTCACTAGGGTCTACAATCTAAAGTGTGATAATGTGTCAACAACTACAGCTATAACAAAAAACAACTACTAGTCTACTACTAGGCCCAAAACTAGTTCAAAACTTTGTGCCTACTACCTATGTGAACCTCACTACCAATTTCCACACTTTTTTTGTGAAAATGATATTCAAAAGGTCATTTTGATGAGTCCTCCTCTACAATACTTCATTTCTTGCATGAATATCATGGAATCATGACAACTATAAACAACACTCAATGTCATGCAAATATAAATAATGGCATGTATCTAGGATCACAAACTCTGCAGAGGTCGATTTATGCATTGATATAGAGATGTGTCACTGGGCACACGATATGGAGAAACAATGGTTATTAATAAAATTTAAAAAATAATTGTTGTCTCAAGAATAGTCTTCAATTTGATGGGTGGCATGATCGTGATGTAATCTCCCTGTGTCCTTCCAAACATTTGTGGTTTCTCACAACATTTGTCCTCGGCTCCACCAAAATACATATAAAAATTACTTGTCTTTCAACCATCTTCTCTTTAAATCCTCATCTCATAGTAAAATACTAAAAACTAAGGATTATTATGCATGCACATCATCACCTTATAATACGAATTAGGTCAAGGCACAGAGACAACCATAAAATATTAAATGTGTCAAGAGGCAAAGAGTAAGAGACAACTATAAGTAAGTCTTATATTAAATTTAGCATATAAGTCTTTAATTAACACTATCAACTGATATTTGCAAGGCATTCTTTGAAGGTGAAATCCATAAATTTAGGTCTTCTTCCTCATTATCATGCCTTTTGGTAAGACAACAAAGAGGGCATTGGTCTGCATCAACATGGAAAACATTTTCAACCTAGAGGTATACATATTAATTGTTTTCATTAAATAACTTAAATTCCTACCTGTGACTGTCGATTCGGTGAATCGTGGATTGCTACAAAACACAAAAAAAATTGAACTCCGAGCCCTTAATTACTCACACCTAGAACTTTCTCAAATATAGCCATTAATAAACTTCTTTTGGTATTTTGGTTCAATTTAAAAGGAGGATTGTTGAGACTAGGACATGCAGTGAGTTGCAAGGATTCAATTGACTTAGGATTGATTCCATTGCCCCTCCATCTCATACATGTATGCTTTCACAAAAAATGTTGAAAACAAATTTAATGCCCGAACCCGGTTATGCTAGCTTTGCTAACTTGCACGTGGATGCCCCAATATGGTTAAGGCATAGTCTAAGTAGTTTTTTTTGTATAATTAAGTGTGCTCCAATTAGAAAAACTACAATAGATAGTTGTTATGTTAAGTGTAAAATTAATGATACACATATGACAACTTAATGTGTTCAAAATAAGTTTTATTGAAAATATATCATCTTTTCATGTAGATATTAAGGTATACTCAAATGTTTAAAATTGTAAAAAAATGAAAGAACAATATTTGTTTTTTGCATTTTTTTGATGAAAAGGTTTAGTTAATTTATACTTGGCAATTGAAGTACAATTATATTTATACGTCCCTTCATCTTTGAAAGGCTTAGAGAATAAATACCCTTCCAATTGAAATTAGTACCCGCCCTTCAAATTTGATCATTGATCTCTGTCCAAAGGGTTATTAAATTCACTTTCCATTTCTACTATTTTATCCCTTTCCAACATGCAAATCTTTTCATATTTCTTTTTGAGGCATATACATCTTGTTTATAATTGTTTCTATAATTGTTTCTATCATTAAATAGATCTATACTTAAAGATCCTGGATAAACATGGACAATTTATCATACTTTCGTGTATAGAAATATAATAGAAGTACTCGATTTAATTCTTACAAAACCCTCCAAGTAAGGTAAATAGAAAATCATTGACGTTTTTAATTAACTATACGCAGTTCACTAACGAGTCTCTTCTACCTTAAATTAAATCTTACAATACAATATAACAACTTTACTTTATTATCTGAACTACTTGAGACATATGTCTCATTTATTTCCATCCGAATAATTATTTTAGTCGAAAAGGCTTAGTTGGCTAAAGTCGCCTCAGGCAGCTTAATGGATATCACTTGTCTAGCATTAAATTAATCTATTAGTCAAATGTCTAACTACTGCATTGACCAATAATGGAATGGAATAGTGTACTTGTTGCAACCACCATCCAAGATGGCAATGATTCATCAGGTTGTAATCACCACCCCACTACAGTCGATTCGTTAGTTACACTTAATGATATATGCGATTGGAAAGGATATTGCTCCTACTCCAGCTCAGTTGTATTACTATCAGCGCCAATTAGAAATTAAGGGATTGTGCGACTGCACTTTTTGCTTAATTGCAACATCTGATTTTGGTTTTCAGAGCTTGGATTTTGACAAATGTCAAAATTGTGATGAGATTCCAAGTAATTGAAATTAAAAAAATATACTTAGGATGAACATAGCCAATATGTCAATACAGGTTGACAATTTATATTCCATATATATTAGACTTTTTATAATCCTAAATATTCGACTTTACAATCCTAAATATTCTACATTTTACAATAATAAAAGCAGGGAATATGCAACATTGCTGCTAAACCTTGTTTATTTATTTATAAAAGACATAAGATAAATATCATTTTTATGTGCAACTCTTACTTTTATTTTTTTTATAAAAGAAATAAGATAAATATCATTGTTATGTGTTTTAGGGCTTTGATATTTTAAGATGGTAAGCCAAACATTTTAAACGAAACTTATATTATATGACATCAACATGAGCACACCCATGCCTTCCTTCAATCAAGGAGGCCAACTAAGCCTTCTCCTTCAATCAAGGAGGCTAACTGAGATTCCTCCTTCAAACAGGGAGCAATTATGTGGTGATCTGAGTGTCATAAGTGCACCTAATTGCTAACTGATTGTTGTTTCACCTAGCAATCAGTTAAGCTGAGTTGTAAAGGCACCTCCATATATTATTTGTCTATTTTTGGTGAATATTTATGAGCTGGAGTCAACTATGGAGCCTCCAATCACTTCTGATGACCAGTGTCACTTTAGTTAACTCCATTAGAGCCACTTGGAGTTAGGGATGCACTACCACCTTGAGTTGAACATGAAGTGACATCTATTGAGTCACATTCAGTTAGACTTAGTCATCTATTGCACTCTGATTCAGTTAGGACTTAGTGTGAGAGTCAGTTATGGCTAGATTAGTGGTTAACTAAGTGTATCTAGTGTTACTGACATTCAATTAAGCTACACCCATCCATGCAAATCGAATGACCTCCTTGTGAATTTGAATTGGCTTGGCACTCTTGCATTTTGCATGACATTGTATTGTATTACTCATTCTATTATTGATTATATAGAGCTGCAGCCTCTTATTGCAGTACCATTGCATCATTTCATGTCCAATTTGTCTTGAATCTATTGTGAGTCTGTGTTTTGTCTCAAAGATTGTTGTGATATAATTAATATGGTATCAGAGCTCATTTCAGGATGAATCTCATTCTTTAAGAAAACATGATTTTGCTGGATTTGGCATGCAAATTGAGCAAAAGCTCAAATTCTAGCACTGCACCAGAAGCCAAAGGTTTACGACTTAATACCCCAAGTAAAGGAATTGTTGATCAAGCTTCCTTAATCAATTATGTTGGGTGTGATGAAAACTTGAAATGTGCAGGTGTGGAAATTGAACCCAGTGATAGATTAATTTTACTCACAGCAATTAACAATTGATCATGCAAAATCACTCACAAAAGAGACTGAATAATGAGCTGAACACTAAACTGTATTGAATAAGTGTACAATAGCCAACCCTATAACATAATAGGTTGCTACATTAAATAATTACATAAGGGATTCAAATGCATGAGGAGGCAATTCGAATCTAGCATAAAGCAGGCTTACCAAAAATAAGCAAATCCCCCATAGGTGCAAAAAGCTGATCCCAAATCAGTCATGGAGCTCACGAATTGGAAAAAAGGCTTAGGCAAGCTAAAGAGTGATGGAATGACAACTCATACATGCTTTTCCAAGGAGAAAATAGTGGAGGATGTAGAGGACAAAAAACTAGTTCACCTCACCTAGTCAAACTTTCCCAATTGCCTTAAAGCACTGAAAAAGCAGGCAATAAAGGAGAAAAAGCAGAAGGGCGCCTACGAGGCCAGGAATAAAGCAGAATTGATTCCTTGAGGTTTCCCAAGCACTACATGAGTCAAATAAGGAAAGTTTGACCACTATGGATAGGTAAATTTCAACTTGCACAAGGTGGGACACATGTACTAGGCAAATAAGACAAAAATAATTAGATTAATGTCTAAGGTAGTAAACTATGGGTTGATTATTCTAACACCCCCCCTTAAGCCTAACTTATGAGTAATGTATCAGAAAATTATAAGGCCTAGCAACAAGGCTTAGTCACCCTTTACATACTGCATGTCCATACAACCAAGGAAAGAGGCAAAAACCACATGGGAAAATCCTCCCTTAAACATGGACTGTAAAACAAAATTTGGAAATCTTGTCTTCACTCATGCTTCACAACAATCACCAGCAGTGATTTGATATTGCTGAAGGTCTTCTCACAAAATGCTTTGGTGAAGATATCAGCTACTTGTTCTGAACACGAACAGAAGAGTAGGTGAATGGTGCCATCGTGTAGAAGCTCTCTGATGTAGTACATATGGATCTCAATGTGTTTGGTTCTCTACTTCTGAACTGGATC
Source organism: Pseudotsuga menziesii (assembly GCA_001517045.1). Taxonomy (NCBI): domain Eukaryota; kingdom Viridiplantae; phylum Streptophyta; class Pinopsida; order Pinales; family Pinaceae; genus Pseudotsuga; species Pseudotsuga menziesii. The sequence goes on along the minus strand of LPNX011119674.1, from coordinate 22,757 downwards.
TTTACAGATTTGAATGGTACTCTGGTTATCACAGTAGATGGTAGTTGAGTACTCTGATTCGAAGCCACACTCTCCAAGTAATCCCTGCAACCATAAGCATTGAGTTGTTGCATTAACAACTCCTCTGTACTCTGCTTCTGTAGATGAGAGTGCAATGGCACTCTATTTTTTGCTTGACCAGCTGATTGGCCCTTCTACAAGCATGAACACATATCCTGATGTGGACTTTTTGTCTGTGCTATCACCTGCCCAATCACGGTCAGTAAATCCAATCAAATCAAGATCAGATTTTGCTTTGTAGAAGATCCCATGTGTCCTTGTTCCTTGAACAAAGTTAAGGATCCTTTTGGCTGCTTTCCAATGGATCTCATGAGGCTGATCCATGTATCTAGAAGCCACACTTACTGCATAAGAAATATCAGGTCTAGTATGTGTAAGATACTACAAACATCCAATCAATTGCCTATACAGTGTATTGTTTACCATATGTGAAGAATCAACTTCCTCCAGCTTCACTCCTGTAAGGAAAGGAGTTTTGCTTGCTTTGCAATCCTTCATTCTGAATTTGTTCAGAAAATCCAAGGCATACTTGGACTGGTGCACCTTGATTCCATCTTTGGTTTGATCAATCTCAAGCCCCAAAAATTGACTTAAGAGCCCCAAATCTGTCATGGAGAAGGCTTGGTTCATTGCACCCTTCAAGGAAGCAATCTCATCCTTTGAGCTTCCTGTAATGAGGAGGTCATCAACATATAACACAATGATCATTAATGAACCATTAAATAACTTCAAATAGTCATTTGGATCTTATTTGCACCAAACAAAATTCAAAGATAGCAAGAAGCTATCTATCTTGGCATACCAAGCCCTGGGGGCTTGCTTTAGCCCATACAATGACTTTCTCAACCTGCACACAAGAGAAGGGTTAGTAGAAAATCCTTGAGGCTGCTGCATATATATCTATTCAGTGAGATCTCCATTCAGGAAGGCACATTTTACATCCATGTGATGTACCTCCCATTGCTTTGACACTGCAATGGCTAAGGCTAGCCTGATGGAATCATATCTTTGCCACTGGGGCAAAGGTCTCATTGTAATCTATCCCATGAACTTGTGAGTAGCCCTTGGCTACCAATCTGGCCTTGGACTTCAGTGGTGAACCATCAGTAGCAAATTTGGTCTTGTAGACCCACTTACACTGAACTAACTTCCTCCTTGGGGGAAGATCCACTAGCTCCCATGTGTTTCTCTTCTGGAGTGAGCTGAACTCTTCCTTCATGGCTGCTTGCCATATTTGATCTCCTGTTGCTTCTTCATATGTTTTAGGATTATATTCCACCATCAAATAGTATTTTTCTGCAAACATAGGATCCTTCATGCACAGACCACTCTCAAATTGAGATCTAGTCCTCCTTGGGTCATTGGGATCCCCAGTTAGCTCTCCTACTGCATGCAGTGTCTTGGATGCCAATTTTTGCCTTGTAGGGCTGTTAGGGTCTGCAATAAACTCATCTCCATCAAAAAAATTAGAATCAGCATGTTCAACAAACTCTTCACTTACTTTCAGAGGTTCAGGTGGTGAAGAGGCTTCTCCAACTTCCACTGCTGCAAGGGGTTCTTCTTGAAACTGAACACACCTTTCAATAAAGGCTTTGTTTGTGCTCAAATTTATCAGCTTGTACCCTTTTGAATCTTCAGAGTATCCAACAAAAAGACACTCTTGGCTTTGGGGCTGCAAAGCCTTCCTCTTCTCTGTTGGAATTCTAGCCCAAGCCCTTGAGCCAAAAATCCTGAAATGGGTCACATCCGGCTTGTTCCCACTCCATGATTCGAAAGGAGTCATACCTTCAAGCTGTTTATGAGGCACCCTATTCTGGATATAGGCTGCACAATTTATAGCTTCGGCCCAGTACTTTGGTGGCAAATTTTTGGCCTCCATCATGCATGTTGCCATCTCCTTCAATGATCTGTTCTTTCTCTCAGCAACACCATTCTGCTGTGGTGTGTAAGGGATAGAATACTGCATCTAAATACCTGCATCTGCACAATAATTAATAAACTCAGACTTGACATACTCACCACCATTTTCAGATCTGAGGACCTTGAGTTTCCTCCCATACTGGTTTTCAACCAAAGCCTTAAAGACTTTGAAGAGGCCAAAAACTTTAGACTTGTGTTTCAGGAAGTAAACCCAGCAATACTTGGAAAAGTCATCTATGAAAGTCAATGCATATTTGGTCTGACTCATGGACATATGAAGAAATGGGCCAGCAACATCACTGTGGATCAGCTCGAGGGGTGCAGAGGTTCTCTCATGACTAGCTCTCTCAAATTTGTGCTCTGGGTGTTTTCCTAGGATACAACCTTGGCAGACTCCTTTTGAAAATTTTATCTTGGGCAACCCTATGACCATCTCTTTTTCACTAAGATCAGAAAGATACTTGTAATTTAGGTGGCCAAATCTTTCATGCCAAAGCTTGCTTGCCTCATTAGCATGAATCAGAAGAGCATAGGGGTTTGAGTAGGGTAGGAAGTGTGAGAACATATATACCTTTTGAGCATGATCTGCAACTCCTTTAGCTATGACTTTACCACTTGAGATCTCTGTGATCTCAAATTCATCAGGGGAGAATATGACCTTCTTAGGAGACCCAGTGTGAGTCATCTGGTACACTGACAAGAGGTTGGAGGCAAGACCAGGCACATACAACACATTGCTGAATTGACCATGATCAATTTCAATCCTCCCTTTGCCCAAACTTTTAATGAGAGAGTCATCTCCTAGTACTATAGGTGGTCCTTTCGACATGTCAAGTGAGGAGAATGCCTCCTTGGTCGAAACCATGTGTCTTGAAGCTCCAGAATTGATGATGAAACTAGGTGAGTTTGATGTGCCAGCAACCAATGCATGAACTCTCTCTCTGTCTTCTGAACTTGATCCTCCTTCTCTCTTCTTTGAGCTGTCTCGAAGGGAGATGCCATTCTTCTCCAGGAGTTGGGTCAGCATGTCTATTTTCTCCTTCATACAAGAGCTTTCAGTGTGATTTCCCTTATTGCAGTATGTGCACTTGTTCATTTCACCTTTATTCTTCTTCTCCTGGTAGTTTTTCTTGGAACATTGTGGCTCCTTCGGAGACTGTTTCTTGTCTTTTTGCTTTTTGAATCCACCTTCGAATCTCCAGCAACCAGAGCTTGGTCTTTGGATGTTTTGATGGTGCCCATCATCACCAGCTTGTCCTGTTCTTGTGTGAGAGATTCCATGAAATCTGCAAGGCTAGGCATCTTCCAGGTTCGAGCTGTTAGTTTTGTTGCATAGAAGGTCAAAACAAACACTAAATAGTCAGGGCCAAGCTTCAAGAGAATGGCCAAGACCAGCTGATCATCCTTCTTTTCGATCCCACACTATTTCAGCTGCAAAACTAGTGCTTTGAACATGGAGAAATATAGCTGCAGTGATTCAAAGCTATTGGGACTCAGGGAAATCAGCTCATTTTCGATTTGATGTCCCCTCATCTCATCTGTCTTTCCAAAAAGATCAGTAAGCTTCTCCCATACTTCATTCGGTGATGTCAATTGATCAAGATGGAAAAGGAGGTCTCTGGAAATACTCAGACACAAGAGACCATAGGCCTCATCCCTCATGTTGTGCCATTTTATCTTCTCTGCAGTTGCATTGGGATCTGCTTTTGTTGCCATAGTCACCATGTAGAGGCCTTTCGCTCTCAACAGTATCTCCATCTCTGCTTTCCATTCAAATAAATTGAAGGAAGCAAGATGATCTTCTAAGATTGATCCATAGCTTAGAAATCTGTCCCGGGTGTCAGTAGAAGGCTCCCAGTCACTGATGTCGAACCTGCAAAACAATTTTGAAGGAGAGAAATCAATCTACAATGGCTCTGATACCATGTGGAAATTGAACCCAGTGATAGATTAATTTTACTCACAACAATTAACAATCGATCATGCAAAATCACTCACAAAAGAGACTGAATAATGAGCTGAACACTAAACTGTATTGAATAAGTGTACAATAGCAAACCCTGTAACATAATAGGTTGCTGCATTAAATAATTACATAAGGTATTTGAATGCATGAGGAGGCAATTCGAACCTAGCATAAAGCAGGCTTACCAAAAATAAGCAAATCCCCCATAGGTGCAAAAAGTTGATCCCAAATCAGTCATGGAGCTCATGAATTGGCAAAAAGGCTTAGGCAAGCTAAAGAGTGATGGAATGACAACACATACATGCTTTTCCAAGGAGAAAAGAGTGGAGGATGTAGAGGAAAAAAAACTAGTTCACCTCACCTAGTCAAACTTTCCCAATTGCCTTAAAGCACTGAAAATGCAGGCAATAAAGCAGAAAAAGTAGAAGGGTGCCTAGGAGGCCAAGAATAAAGCAGAATTGATTCCTTGAGGTTTCCCAAGCGCTACATGAGTCAAATAAGGCAAGTTTGACCACTATGGATAGGTAAATGACAACTTGCACAAGGTGGGACACATGTACTAGGCAAATAAGACAAAAATAATTAAATTAATGTCTAAGGTAGTAAACTATGCGTTGTTTATTCTAACAGCAGGTTGTCCGACCTTACAGTGACTTTATTGTGTTGATTGCAGTTTTTTACAGGTTCTTGACTGCATTCGCTACAGTAGCTCCACGAATCATTCTTTGGATCCTCTCACCTCCTTCAATTACCACCAATGGAAGGAGGATATGGACATTCAACTCTGTTCAAGAGGGCTCTACCGGGTCACAATGACCACAGAATTAGAGCCTGATGCCGCTGCAAAGAAGATAAAATACTGGAATAAACTGGATGAGGCCTATGGATTTCTATGTTTGTCTATCTCCAAGGATCTTCTTTTCCACATCTCAGGATTGAAGACTCCGAAGGAGATTTGGGACCATCTTGCTACCTTGTTTGATAAACAGTATGATATTCAGATCTATCAGCTTGAGAATGAGTTGATCTCCCTGAATCCAAGCACTTTCAAATCCATGAATGAGTTTTTCACAAAATTCAAGCATCAGTGCTCCAACAAAAGTAGTGCAAGGTGGAGAAGGAAAGTGACCAACTCATCTTAGCTATCCTCTCCAAATTGGGTCCACACTATTACGTCTTTGTTTCATCATTTCACATGAGGAAGCTAGCAACCCCAAACTAGAAAATTCCTTCTCTTGATACCTTCATCAAGACTCTTACAAACGAGCATGATAAGCTTGTTCAAATGGGGATCCTCAGATCCTCAAAAGATCAATATTTGTTTGATTTGGGGCCAAAATATTTGAAAGGAAAAGGGAGCAGAAGAATCCAAAGGCTAAAGTAGATGCTCTAAAGCCTAAAGAAAAGAACCAGCAAGAGGAGCCTTCCGACTCTAAGAAACACAAGAACAAAGGACATCAAGGCAAGGAGAAAGTCAAGTGTTCTTACTGCAGGAAGGGATTCCACCTTGAGCATGCCTGCATGAAGAATAAACTTGATGAGATGACTTCTCTCCTCGAGAGAAACAATATTCATCTTCGTGAGAACCTTCAAGGAGAGATAATCAAGATCGGGATCCCCAACAAGAAAGAGGTCATGCTCTCATGGAAAGCACCTTGAAGCACACAACACAAATCATAGACTCCAGAGCTTCGAATCACATGATGGCAAGCAAATATTATTTTTCCTCCCTGGACACTGACAAGAGCATCCCCATCCACATGGGAGATGATTCCACCATCATTTCGAAAGGACAAGGTACAGTAAATCTTGAACATTGTACTTTTTTCAATGTTCTGTATGTACCCTCTCTGGCCTCCAACCTCCTGAGTGTATATCAAATTACTCATATTGGAGTTCCCAAGAGAGTAACCTTCAGCCCCAATGATGTGGAAATGAATGAGATTGCATCCAGGAAACTTGTTGCAAAAGGCCTTGCAAACCATCATGGAAAAGCCTATGAGTTTTCCCATTTTCTGGCGGATGCAAATCCCACCGCTCTTCTGACTCATGGAAATGAGGTCAGTAGGCTTTAGCATGAGAGGTTCGGTCACTTGAACTTCAAAGACTTGCAGCATCTTCAAAAAAATTCCATAGTTGAAGGCCCCCCAGTCATCCAATCTACCAAAGGAATTTGCAAGGGTTGCATTGTCAGTAAACACCATGAGCACAAGTTTGATTGGGAGAAGGCAAACCGAGCAAAGAGTATTTTGGAGCTGATTCATTCTGATATTAACGGACCAATTCCAACCACATCTATGAATGGATCCCAGTATGTTCTCACCTTCATAGATGATTTTTCAAGGTACACTTGGGTTTTCTTCATTAAGAAAAAATCTGAAGTGTTGGAGAAATTCATTGAATTGAAAGAGAGAAAGATCAAATATTTTTGATCTGATAATGGAGGGGAATATATCAGTTCTTAATTGCAGCAAATATTTTCCAATAGTGGGATCAATATCCACCATTCCATTCCCTACATCCTTCAATAAAATGGTGTAGCGGAAAGGAAAAACTGCTCTCTCAAGGAGATGACCACATGCATGTTGGAAGCAAAAGGATTGGCTGCAATTTTTTTGGATGAGGCCATGGATGTTGTTGCATACATTCAAAACAGATTTCCACACTCATCTATGAAATTTAAGACACCTTTCGAAGCCTATTTTGGACACAAGCTGGATCTGTCAAATTTCAGGGTGTTTGGATCCACTGCATGGGCCTGGATTCCGTCTGACAAAAGGAAATATTTGCAACCGCAAAGTGTTGAATGTTTGTTTATTGGATATATAGAAGAATCCAAGGGATTGAAGTTACTGAATATCAAAACAAAACAAATTTTCATCGAAATAAGTGTTCAGTTTGATGAGCCTCTCCAAGAGGTAGAGCTAGTTGAAGAAAATTCTGCTGATCTTCCTTCCTGTTCTGTTGACAATTTGGGTGATAAAAGTGGGAGTGATGACTCTGATTTTGAAGAATTGATTCTGATATCACTGAGAAAGAAATATCATATTTAGAATAATATTTTTAAGTGAAAAAAAATCTCCCAACTTGGGCCAAGAAGACACTTTCTTCTGCTGGGGAAAACATTGGAAATCCTGCAGGTCCAAGAAGAACCTAGTCTAAATTTCAAAGAGCAGGTATTGCGCTTTCTTTCCATGATGATTTACTGTTAGATACCTATTATTTAATGAGTGGGTCATATCCTAAGTCTTACTACCATGCTCGAAAAGCTCCGAGATGGCAAGCTACCATGGACTAAGAGTTTAATTCTCTTCAGAAAAATGCTACTTGGGAGCTAGTTTCCCTTCCACCTAGGAGGAAATTAGTTCAATGCAACTGGGTGTTTCAGACAAATGTTGTTGTTGATGGAATAATGTACAAGTATCAGGAAATTCTGGTTGAAAAAGGGTTCTCCCAGGTCCAAGGTGTGGACTATCATGAGACCTTTGCACCAATGGTAAAGATGGACTCCATCCACCTAGTTTTGGCCATTGCGGCATCCAAGCACTGGGAGGTGCATCATATGGATGTCAAGAGTGCCTTTATACATGGAGATATTCATGGGGATATATACATGAAGTGGCATGAGGGATACATTTCAGATCCTACTTTGGTTTGCAAATTGCAAAAGTCATTATACGGGTTGAAACAGGCCTCAAGATCATGGTATGCCAAGATGGACGCCTTTATGCTTTCACAAAACTTCCAAAGGTGTAAGTCTGATACAAATGTTTATCTACAGTAGTATTATGGTAATTTAATTATCATTGTTTTATATGTTGATGATATCTTGATTACTAATAGCACACTTGCTTCCATTTCATTCATAAAAACTGCCCTCCATGATGCATTTGAGATGAGCGATTTGGGCCTGATGAAACAATTTTGGGGCTCGAAATTGCACAAAAGTTTGATGGGATAATGGTAACTCAATATAAATAAATTTCAGACCTATTAGTGAAGTTTAACATGGATGAATGTAAGGCTGATCCATTCCCTTTCCTCTCAGGAATCATCCTTGAAGAGGGAAAAACACTCCTACCATGGATTGCACTATCTACCACCAGCTGATTGGTAGCTTTCTTTAGTTGAATCATTCATAGACTGATATATGTTATGTTGTGAATGTTGTATCAAGATAAATGCAGCAGCCTCATGACCTACTTTGGAAGGAAACCAAGAGGATCCTTCAATATATTTAGGACATAAGATCCCACGACATTCACTATGCTATAGATTCAGAGCTAGAGTTGGTTGGATATACGAATTGAGATTGGGCAGTAGATTATACTTATTGGAAGTCCAGTTCTGGGTATGTATTTATGTTTTGTGGTCGCCCCATTTTCTGGTCCAGCAAAAATCAGGCCACCATTTCATTGTCTTCAGCAAAGGCCGAGTATAGGGTAGAAGTGAATTCTTGCATCCAAGTTGTTTGGTTGCAAGGCATTCTTTCAGAGTTTGATTTTGGTAGTTATTTTTCCACTGTCATATTTTGTGACAATAAAAGTACTATTAAGATATCCACAGATCCAGTTACCAAGCAGAGAACCAAACATATAGAGATTCACATGCACTACATCAGGGATTTGGTGCATGACATGACCATAGTCTGCAATAGTACCCTACAAATGAGCAGACTGCAGATATCTTCACCAGGATATTTATAGAGAAAATTTTCACTTACCTCCGTTCAATGTTGGGGGTGAGTTCATCAGGGTGATCAAATGCTTCTTTAGTGTTCAGCTTGAGGGGGGCTTTTGTTCCCACTGGGTTTTCCCTCTTTCCTCACTTAGATTTATTTTGAGCATTGTTAGAGTTACATTTTTTGTACAGGGTGACCTATGGCCTTTGTTTCTGGGGCCCTAGAATTTCATGAATTTTATTTTACTCCTGAGTATAGCTTAAGGGGGGGTGTTGGATTCATTTACCCAACTTACACACGTTTTTGGTCAATTTTGGCCTATCTACCCACTACCCTAAGTTCAATTGACTTAATCGACATCACATGAGAACACTATGACATTAGCATGAGCACACCCACGCCTTCCTTCAATCAAGGAGGCCAACTAAGCCTTCTCCTTCAATCGAGGAGGCTAACTGGGCTTCCTCCTTCAAACAGGGAGCAATTATGGGGTGATCTTAGTGTCATAAGTGCACCTAATTGCTAACTAATTGTTGTTTCACCTAACAATCAGTTAAGCTGAGTTATAAAGGTGCCTCCATCTATTATTTGTCTATTTTTGGCCAACATTTACGAACTGGAGTCAACTATGGCACCTCCAACCACTTCTGATGACTAGTGTCACTTCAATTAAATCCATCGGAGCTACTCGAAGTTAGGGATGTGCTACCACCTTGATTTGGACATGCAGTGACATGTGTTGAGTCACATTCAGTTAGACTCAGTCATCTATTGGACTCTGATTCAGTTAGGACTTAGTGTGAGAGTCAGTTATGGCTAGATTTGTGGTTAACTAAGTGTGTCTAGTGTTGTTGACAATCAGTTAAGCTACACCCATCTGTGCAATTCGAATTGGCTTGGCATTCATGCATTCTGCATGACATTGTATTGTATTACTCATTCTATTATTGATTATACAGAGCTGCAACCTCCTATCACAATACCGTTGCATCATTTCATGTCCAATTTGTCTTGAATCTATTGTGAATCTATGTTTTGTCTGAAATATTGATGTGACAAAATTAATAAGGTATCAAAGCTCATGGCAGGACGAAGCTCATTCTTCAAGAAAGCATGATTTTTGTCAAATTTGGCATGCAAATTGAGCAAAAGCTCAAATTCTAGCACTGCACCAGAAGCTGAAGGTTTACCACTTAATACCCCAAGTAAAGGAATTGTTGATCAAGCTTGCTTGATCAATTATGCTAGGTGTGATGAAAACCTAAAATGTGCAGGTTGTCTGACCTTATGGTGACTTTATTGTGTTGATTGAAGGTTTTTATAGGTTCTTGATTGCATTTGCTACATTAGCTCCATGAATCATTCTCTGGATCATCTCACCTCCTTCAATTACCACCAATGGAAGGAGGATATGGAGATTCATCTTCGTTCAAGAGGGCTCTACTGGGTCACAATGACCACATAATTAGAGCCTAATGTTGCTGCAGAGAAGATAAAATACTAGAATAAACTAGATGAGGCCTATGGATTTCTATGTTTTGTCTATCTCCAAGGATCTTCTTTTCCACATCTCGGGATTGAAGACTCCGAAGGAGATTTGGGACCATCTCGCTACCTTGTTTGATAAACAGGATGACCTTCGGATCTATTAGCTTGAGAATGAGTTGATCTCCCTGAATCCAAGCACTTTTGAATCAATGAATGATTTTTTCACAAAATTAAAGCATCTAGTGCACCCACTAAAGCAGTGTAAGGTGGAGAAGGAAGATGACCATCTCATCTTAGTTATCCTCTCCAAATTGGGTCCAGACTATTCCGTCTTTGTTTCATCATTCCACACAGGGAAGCTAACAACCCCAAACTGGAAAATGCCTTCTCTTCATGCCTTCATCAAGACTCTTACTGATCCGGATTTATGCAGGAACGCAACAGATTACACAAATAACCATGGAAACAAAGATGCATTGGAATAGCACTTCATTTCATTAATCAAAGAACTGAAACTTATTTACATACATAATGGAAATAAACTAGCTAGAGTGCTGGTAGCTTATCTCTGAGAAGAGATGTGGCAGCTACATGCCTCTGAAATCTGTGTTACAATGAGGCTCGAAGGCCAATATATTATTGAGAAACAATGGAAACCCTACACATCCAAAAACCTAACCCTAGGAGGTGAAGTGCCAGAATGTGGGCCCCGTTGGGTAATTGGGTATATCAATTTCTCGAGGTCGTAACTTTGGCATACTACCTCTGTTTGACGCGCATGATACATCGTTAGAAATATCTATTCAAGGACTACATCCATTAAAAGTAAATATTGAGTTTGGAACGAAATCATATTTTCCCGACCATTCGATGCCGAAAAAACATCGTTTAGGGCCTCAAAACGGCTCCGAAAGTTTAGGACCCAAAAATTGCCAAAAATAGTAAATTGTACTACAATTAAGGAAACTGGAAAACTGAAAGAAACAATGGTGGGGATCCAAGTGGAATAGGTGGGTGGCCACCAATATCCTCCTGGATCACTTACAAACCAGCATGATAATCTTATTCAAATGGGGATCCTTAGATCCTCAAAAGATTAATCTTTGTTTTCTTCGGGGCCAAAAGATTCAAAAGGAAAAGGGAAGCAGAAGAATCCAAAGGATAAAGTAGATGCTCCAAATCCTAAATAAAAGAACCAGCAAGAGGAGCCTTTCATCTCTAAGAAACATAAGAACAAAGGACATCAAGGCAAGGAGAAATTCAAGTGTTCTTACTGTGGGAAGGGCTTCCACTGTGAGAATGCCTGCATGAAGAAGAAACTTGATGAGATGACTTCTCTCCTAGAGAGAAACAATATTCATCTCCTTGAGAACCTTCAAAGGAGAGATAATCAAGATAGGGATCCCCAGCAAGAAAGAGGTCATGCTCTCATGGCAAGAACCTAGAAGCCCACAACACTGCTCATAGACTCTGGAGCTTCGAATCGCATGATGGCAAGTGGAGATTCTTTTTCCTCCCTGGACATCGACAAGGGAATCCCCATCCACATGGGAGATGATTCCACCATCATTTCGAAAGGACAAGGTACAATAAATGTTGAACATGGTACTTTTTTCAATGATCTGTATGTACCCTCTCTGGCCTCCAACCTCCTGAGTGTATATCAAATGACTCATATTGGAGTGACCAAGAGAGTAACCTTCAGCCCTAATGATGTGGAAATCAATCAGATTGCATCCAGAAAACTTGTTGCAAAAGACCTTGCAAATCATCATGCAAAATCCTATGAGTTTTCCCATTTTCTAGCGGAAGCAAATCCCGCCACTCTTCTGACTCATGGAAATGAGGTCAGTAGGCTTTGGCATTGTTGAAATATTGTAACTTCGAATAATATTCTATATGTATCTTTTTGTGGTCCCCGATGGTCCTACCGGGAGAACCACTTGTATTACTTTGTACCCTGATGCTTCTAATCGTAAGAACTAATAAGAGTCATGAGGTAGTCCCCTCTAATTGTAAAGGTGGGTCATTAGCACCCCAGTGTGGTTACTTGAGCCTACATCTGTAACTTGAGCCTACATGTCGAATGAGTTAATAAAGTGAATGGGTGAATATATATAGAGGTGTAGCACTCCTCATTTGGAGCACACACTCTCACTTATGTAGCGCATTAGTGGAGGAGAGAGAAGTAGCTGGAGAAGGAGGACGATCAGGCTTTGATCTCCTTGTTGGTTTTATCTTTTACATTTTGGGGAATCTATATTGAGGAAGTTTTTGCTGGGTTTTTTCCTTTAGGGTTTTCCCAGGATAAATATTTGTGTTCCTTTTGTATGGTTTTGCTTCTCTATCTTTCAGTGATCTTGTTTATATGCTTTTGTTATGAAATATTAGTGATCTAGCTTAGCATACAAAAATTTAACATGGTATCAAAGCCACCCTGAAAGAAGAAATTGTGCAACTACATAATCTAGGGCTTCTTAGTTTTTTATTCTCTCTCCACAATCAATCAGAAAAATAAGGCTAGGCTAACTCTCCATTGAAGGGCGCATCTTTTTGTCGAAGCGAAATTCGATTCCGAGCATTTTCAGTTTTCGGTGCAAGAAATTAGGGCTTCTTGCAGAAGAGGAATTTTTGAGTGAACCTAGCATAGGATTGATCTCCTCATAAAAATAAAAGTTTAGAGACCTGGATCAATATTTTTGGTTGGGTGAAACTCTGGGAAAGTCAAACCCTAGTTTTCCCTCGAGCTAGAAAAACCCTAAATACTAAAACTGCTAAGTTTTGGTAGATTCACTATAGCCCGATATTGGGGAAGGTTTAGGAGCTCAAAATTGTAGAGGCCAAAGCTAAAATCCCGATGTACACTGTTTCCCAAATTTAGACTCAGATTCTCTATATTCTGGGAGATATGATCCATCCACGTTAGGGTTCCAGCCTCTTCGAGAATTCATCCCTAAACAGGATACCTGGGGAGAATTGCTATAGCTTGGGCTACAGAGGTCCAAATCGAATTCATAAAGATGTTATAGAAATGGAATAGACTGTAATTTCTGTGATATAACGTTCAGACTCAGAAGATGATACAGTGACACGTGGCCATCTGTACAACCTCGCTATTCTGAACAGTCCTGCAACAGGTCACCTTGGGAAAAGGATCATAAATCCCACTTGGTGAAACTAATTCTGATGAAAACTATGGTGTTGGATCAGGGACATGCGAAGTTATCTCAATGAGAAATATTAGACATATAGGATCAAGAATTTAGGAGATATCATAGAAACAGTGACAGGCATTTCTGCAGAAGAAATTGGAAAACTAGGGCTTCCTGTTCCAGTAGCTTCCCTCCACTGTTTTCAGAAAAGGAGTACATTGGAAAGCTCCATTTTAAGAGATATATATTTCTATCCAATAATATCTAGAAGATTCCAAGTTTTGAAAAATTAGGGTTTCTATGACAAACCCTAGATCAGCCAGCTCCGGAACCAGGACAGACACCTCAAAACGGTAAGATCTAATCTTTTGCTATTTTCAGTTGAGGTTCTCATTTCAAAGTGATCTTTCACATCAGCTTGATGACAAGCTTGGGGAAGTTGAAAACTTCCAAGCCTGGAAGTATATGATCTCTCTAAAGAAAATGGATTGGACACCTACATGAGTATAGAGGTTCCAGTTCTAGAGGGAGATAAGGCTAGAAGCCTTACACAAGAAGAACTTGGTCAAGGCCAAGAAGATAATTGTTGATTCAGTCATGAATCAACTTGTACTACAATTGTCTTCCTTAAAGACACCAAAGATGTTTGATTCCTTGACCAAGCTATTTGAAGGGAAGAATAGAAATCGGAATATGACCTTAAGAAACCAGTTGAAGAATGTGAAGATCCAGAATGCAGAGGCCATGCAGTCATACTTTACAAGGGTCTCTCAAATCAAAGAACAACTTGTAGCAGTAAAAGAATAAGTGAAAAATGAAATAGTGGTGATGTCCACCTTGAATGGCCTCCCAAGATCATGGGATTCATTCATTTGAGGAATGTGTGCCAAAAGGAAGTGATTAATTTTAGCAGACTATGGGAAGAAGAAGAAGCTCGACTCATAAGAAGAGAAGAGAAGATGGGAGAAATTGAAGATCAAGCTCTCACCATTCAAAGAAGATCCCTCAAGCGATGAGGAATATGAAGAACTCAATTCTTGATGAACCTCTTATCCATCTTATCATTTGGATAAGAAATGATGATGTCATGAATGAAGAAGATGATGAAGTAGAAGGATCAAGAAGGATTCTACCCACAAAACGAATAAAAGATAAGTATTCAATTGTCATTTCATGATATTGTTTTGTTATACATTTGATTATATTCAGTTGATGTGTTATGCATGATAGACTGGTTGCATGAATGACATTTATGAGATATGGATAAATTTTGTGTTGGCTAAACAGTTGCATGATGCATAAGAATTTGTCATTATGCATATGTTTTATGAAATAGTTCTAACCATGCAACTGGTGCATTTGAATTGTAGGAAAGGTCCTGTACAACCACCTACAAGAAAAGAAGGACGAGACTTGTTCCAAAGAACAAGTGATGACAATTCAATAAACATGAATCCGAAGCTCCCAGGGTCAGAGACATCATGACGAAGGAAAGAGCTTCTGAGAGCGGTAGATCCACCTCGAAGGATGAAGACCACCATGGCTATGAAAGAATCTATGATCAAAGAGTAACAATTGATCATGAGGAATGATGTATTCGATATGGTTTCGAGACATAAAGGGAAGTACGTAGTATCTTTTATATGGATCTATAAGAACAAGTGTACAAATCAAGGTTTGTGATTTTCCTCAGAAAGAATAGACTATGACATGACATACTATATTGACAAGTATATATCAAGCATAGAACCACCTGTATAGAATGAAGAGGGAAGATGATACTCCACGTCAGGGGGAGTGACTACAAAAGATATTTGAGTTCGACATGGTACGACATGATGGATAGCTTCTTGATGGATCGAGACTTTACCAAGAGTAAAGTGGGTTCCAAACTTCATGGTTGAATGCAGAAGACTAGAATATGTTGATGACCTGACAAGACGAACTCATGGAAGATGTTATGATGAAAGAATACTAGAATGATGTTTGGGATATAATACTCAAACCAGAAAGCAAGAATGCGGTATCTTCCAAATGGATTTGTAAGATAAAATATGCTGCTGATAGAAGTAAGGAAAGACTTGTGGCTTCTCTCAAAAAGAGGGAATTAATTCTGAAGAGACACTTACTCCAGGAAGCAAGGTATACTTCCTTTAGAACTATCATAGTAGTTTCTTCCATGATGAATTAAAGACAAGCCTTCCTTAATGGTATGATTGAGGAAGAGTTTTTGAAGTTGAAGACAGATGGAATCACGTATGCAAGTTGAAGAAGGCCCTCTATGGCTGAAGCAATCTCCCAGAGCTTGGTATGGAAGAATAGATAGTTTCCTATCGAACATGGGCTTTACCAAGAGTAAAGATGATCCTAACCTTTATCTCAAGGTTGTAGAAGATGAATCTGTCATCCTGTTATTATATGTGGATGATCTATTTCTGACAAGGAATGAGAAATAGATTGTAGAATGCAAGAAGAAGTCCGCTAAAGAATTTAGACCTTGGTCTAATACTTTATTTCCTAGGTCTGGAAGTATGAAGGAATCTTTCTCAATCAGGGAAAGTATGCAATGCAAGTTTTGAAAATATTTGATATGTTTGAATGAAAAGCCATGGCCACACCCATGGATTCCAACCTGAAGTTATTAGCCGATGACTCATCAGAGTTAGTGGATGTGACTCAATACAGACAGATTATTGGGTCATTGATGTAATTAACAAATATGAGACCATACATTTGTTTTACCGTGAACACCTTTAGTCAAAATCTAGTTCAAACTAGATGGGTTCACCTGATAGCCGCAAAACATGTGATTAGATATCTGAAAAGGACTATAGAATTTGGTCTATACTATGATGGAAACCATGATTACAGATTGTATGACTATACAGATGCAGATTGGGCTGGAAGTATCTCAGACAGGAAAATCACATCAAGTAGATGCTTTTGTTTGGGGTCTACTATGAATTCATGGTTTAGCAGGAAATAGTCCAGTGTTTCTCCTAGCACGGCTGAAGCAGAATACATAGCAGATTGCTTTGCTAAGTTGTGAAGCCATATGGCTTCAAAAGTTGATATCAAGTCTCTTTAACCTGAAGGTGGATACTACAATGATTCTATGTGATAACCAGAGTTGTGATGACAGAGAACCCTGTGTTCCATCATAACACATAGAAATCCGGTATTTCTACATATGAGATAAGATGTAGATAATGATGTTTCAGTATTTACATATTGTAGATGCAAATGATGGTGATTCAGTATTTCTATACTGAATATAGAGGTGATAATGCTTTCAGTATTTCTATAGTGAAGATATAGATGATGATGCTTTCAGTATTCACATACTGGAGATACAGATGGTGATAGTTTAGTAGTCACATACTAAAGATGTATATGATGATGGTTTAGATGCTGATGTGTTGACGAAACCTCTATCCTAATTAAAGTTTGAACACTTTTGAGACAAGCTTGGTGTGGTTCGAAAAGACCTTCCCTGAAAGGGGGAGTAGTGATGTTGCAGTGGGATTGTATCATCCCTGGGAACTTGCCCTAAAGTGATCCAGTGACCTCAGCCCTTGAGAATGAAGAGGGATTGTATCATCCCAGGACATATGTCCATAATAGATACAGTGACTTCGGTCATCGAGAATGTGGTAGGATTGTATCATCTGTGAACCTCGGTTCAGAATGGATCCGGTGACTTTGGCCATCGAGATGGTGGTAGGATTGTATCATCCATGAAATTCGGTTCAAAATGGATCCAGTGAATTTTGTCATCGAGATGGTGGTAGGATTGTATCATCCATGAACCTCGGTTCAGAATAGATTTGGTGACTTCGGTCATCAAGAATGTGGTAGGATTGTATCATCCGTGAACCTCGGTTCAGAATGGATCTGGTGACTTCGGTCATCGAGATGGTGGTAGGATTGTATCATCCATGAACCTCGGTTCAGAATGGATCCAGTGACTTCGATCATCAAGATGGTGGTAGGATTGTATCATCCGTGAACCTCAGCTCAGAATGGATCTGGTGACTTCGGTACTCGAGAACGTGGTAGGATTGTATCATCCATGAACCTCGGTTCAGAATGGATCCGGTGACTTCGGTCATTGAGAAGGTGGTAGGATTGTATCATCCTTGAACTTCAGTTTAGAACAGATCCGGTGACTTCATTACTCGAGAACGTGTGTTGATCCCGTAATTCCTAGAGGAAGGATTGTCTGAGTTTCACAGATGTGTTGATCACGTAATTCTGAAAGGAAGGATCGTTAGTAACTCCATAAAGACCTAAATCCCATAATTCCGAAAGGAAGGATCATTGACTTGATCCTATAATTCCAACAGCAAGTATTGTTTGAGTTCCATAGATGTGTTGATCCCGTAATTCTGAAAGGAAGGATCATTAGTAACTCTGTAAAGACCTAAATCCCATAATTCCAAAAGGAAGGATCATTGGTAGCTCCATAAAGACTTAATCCTGTAATTCCAACAGGAAGGATTGTCTGAGTTCTACAGATGTGTTGATCTCGTAATTCCAATAGGAAGGATTTTTTGAGTTCCAAAAATGTGTTGATCCTGTAATTCCAAAAGGAAGGATCGTTAGTAACTCTGTAAAGACCTAAATCCCGTAATTCCGAAAGGAAGGATCGTTAGTAGCTCTATAAAGACTTGATCCCGTAATTACGAAAGGAAGGATCATCTGAGCTCCACAGATGTGTTGATCCCATAATTCTGAAAGGAAGGATCGTCAGAGTACCACAGACATGTTGATCCCGTAATTCCGAAAGGAAGGATCATGTTGATGTTTTGATGATGATGATGTTGATGTTTTGATTATGTTAATGTTTTGATGATAATTATGTTTTTATGATGATGATGTTTTCATGATGATGTTTCTAATCGAAAGATCAGAGTATGATGATGATGATGTTTTTGATCAAAAGATCAGAGTATGATGATGATGTTGTTGTTGATCGAAAGGTTAAAGTGTTGAAGATGTTACTAAAAATGTTGCTGATCGAAAGGTCAAAGTGCTGAAGATGTTGTTGATCGAAAGGTCAAAGTGCTGAAGATGTTGTTGATCGAAAGGTCAAAGTGCTAAAGATGTTGCTGATCGAAAGGTCAAAGTGCTGAAGATGTTGTTGAAGATGTTGCTAATTGAAAGGTCAAAGTGTTGAAGATGTTGCTGAAGATGTTACTGATTGAAAGGTCAAAAGATGTTGATGTTGATCAAAGAGTTGGTGTCATTGAAGATTGAAGATGAAGACTATATGATGTTGAAGAGCTTCCAATGATTTATAGATGTGTTACCCTGATGATGTTGATGATGTCCTCTATCTCCTTCCTACTATTGTTGTTGTTGATGTTGTTGTAGAATACCCTTCTTGTTAAGGGGGAGCGTTGAAATATTGTAACTTCGAAGAATATTCTATATGTATCTTTTTGTGGTCCCCGATGATCCTACTGGGAGAACCACTTGTATTAATTTGTACCTCGATGCTTCTAATCGTAAGAACTAATAAGAGTCATGAGGTAGTCCCCTCTAATTGTAAAGGTGGGTCATTAGCACCCCAGTGTGGTTACTTGAGCCTACATGTGTAACTCGATCCTACATATCAGATGAGTTAATTAAAGTGAACGGGTGAATATAAATAAAGGTGTAGCACTCCTCATTTGGAGCACACACTCTCACTTGTGTAGCGCATTAGTGGAGGAGAGAGAAGTAGCTGGAGAAGGAGGACGATCAGGCTTTGATCTCCTTGTTGGTTTTATCTTTTACATTTTGGGGCATCTATATTGAGGAATTTTTTGCTAGGTTTTTCCCTTTAGGGTTTTCTCAGGATAAATCTTTGTGTTTATTTTGTATGGTTGTGCTTGTCTATCTTTCAGTGATCTTGTTTATATGCTTTTGTTATGAAATTGAAATGAAATACTTATGATCTAGCTTAGCATATGAAAATTTAACAGGCATGAGAGTTTCGGTCCCTTAAAATTCAAATACTTGCAGCATATTCAAAAAAATTCCTGGTTGAAGCCCTCCCAGTCATCAATTCTACCAAAGGAATTTGCAAGGGTTGTATTGTTGGTAAACACCTTGAGCACAAGTTTGATATGGGGAAGGCAAGCCGAGAAAAGAGTATTTTGGAGCGGATTCATTTTGATATCAGCAAACCCATGCCAACCACATCCATGAATGGATCCCGGTATGTTCTCACCTTCATCGATGATTTTTCAAGGTACACTTATGGTTTCTTCATCAAGAAAAAATATGAAGTGTTGGAGAAATTCATAGAATTGAAAGCACTGGTTGAGAATGCCTATGAGAGAAAGATCAAATATTTCTGATCTGATAATGGAGGGGAATTTATCAATTCTAAATTGCTCCAGATATGTTTTGACAGTGGGATCAAGATCCGACATTCTGTTTCCTACACCCCTCAGCAAAATGGTGTAGCGGAAAGGAAAAACCGCTCTCTCAAGGAGATGACCACATGCATGCTGGAAGCAAAATGATTGGTTGCAAATTTGTGGGCTAAGGCCATGAATGTTGCTGCATACATTCAAAACTGAGTTCCACAATCCTCTGTGAAAGGTAAGACACCTTTCGAATCTTATTTTGGACACAAGCCAGATGTGTCAAATTTCAGGGTGTTTGGATCCATTGCATGGGCCTGGATTCCGTCTGACAAAAGGAAATATTTGCAACCACAAAGTGTTGAATGTTTGTTTATTGGATATCCAGAAGAATCCAAGGGATTCAAGTTGTTGAATATCAGAACAAAATAAATTTTCATCGAAATAAGTGTTCAGTTTCATGAGCCTCACCAAGAGGTACAGGTAGTTGAATAAAATTCTTTTGATCTTCCTTCCTGTTCTGCTGATAATTTGGGAGATAAAAGTGGGATTGATGACTTTGATTTTGCAGAATTGACACCTGATATCAGTGAGAAAGAAATATCAGACTCAGAATCAGATTCTGAAGTGCAAACAAATCTCCCAACTTGGGCCAAGAAGACACTTTCTTTCGTTGGGTAAAACATTGGAAATCCTGCAGATCCAAGAAGAACCTGGTATGAATTTCAAAGAGTAGGTATTGCGCTCTCTTGCCATGATGATTTACTGATAAGACATGTTATCTAGTTATTGGGTCAGATACTAAGTCTTAGTACCATGCTCAAAAATATCCGAGATGGCAAGCTGCCATGGACAAAGAGTTTAATTCTCTTCGAAAGAATGCTGCTTGGGAGCTAGTTTCCCTTCCACCCGGGAGGAAATTAGTTCAATGCAAGTGGGTGTTTCGGACAAATTTTGCTGCTGATGGCACAACTTGCAAGTATAAGGAAATTTGGGTTGAAAAATGGTTCCCAGTCCCAAGGTGTGGACTATCATGAGACCTTTTCACCAGTGGCAAAGATGGACTCCATCCGCCTAGTTTTGGCCATTGCGGCATCCAAGCACTCGAAGATGCATCATATGGATGTCAAGAGTGCCTTTCTACATGGAGATATTCATGAGGAGATATACATGAAGCATCCTAAGGGATACATTTCAGATCCTACATTTTTTTTCAAATTGCAAAAGTCATTATACAGGTTGAAACAGGCCCCAAGATCATGGTATGCCAAGATGGATGCCTTTCTGCTTTCATAAAACTTCAAAATGTTTGAAAGTATGATACGAATGTTTATCTACAGAAGTATGATGGTAATTTACTTATCATTATTTTATATTTTGATGATCTCTTGATTACTGGTAGCACACTTGCTTTCATTTCATTCATAAAAATTGCCCTCCATGATGCATTTGAGATGAGCAATTTGGGCCTGATGAAACAATTTTTGGGGCTCGAAATTGCACAAAATTTTGATGGGATAATGGTAACTCAGTCTAAATATATTTCAGACCTATTAGTGAAGTTTAACACGGTTTAATGTAAGGCTGCTTCATTCCCTTTCCTTTCAAGAGTCATCCTTGAAGAGGGAAAAAACACTCCTACCATGGATTGCACTATCTACCGCCAGTTGATTGGTAGCTTGCTTTACTTGACTCATTCACGGGCTGATATATGTTATGATGTGAATGTTGTATCTAGATACATGCAGAAACCTCATGACTTGCATTGGAAGGCAGCCAAGAGGATCCTTCAGTATATTCAGGGCACAATATCCTATGGCATTCACTATGCTGCAGATTCAGAGCTAGAGTTGGTTGGATATACAGATTCAGATTGGGTAGGAGATTCTACTAATTGGAAGTCCACTTTTGGGTGTGTGTTTATGTTTGGTGGTGGCCCCATTCACTGGTCCAGCAAAAATCAGGCTGCCATTGCATTGTCTTCAATAGAGGCCGAGTACAGGGGTGTTAACACCTAAAAATGGTTAACTACCTCATCTACCCCGCTAC
>LPNX011119628.1:0-31033 GCA_001517045.1 Pseudotsuga menziesii | reverse complement strand
GAGTCCATCTAGTCTATTTTTAGTCACTAGCACCATTGGGTCCACTTGGCCTAATTGGGGCACATGTTCCAATTACTAAAGTGTGGGGAACACTAATTGACGCCTAATACCACTGATTGCACTTGCATGAATCATTTTAGGAGCCTCCCTGACCAATCCCTACAACTTAGGAGCCATTGGGAGTGTCGATACCAACCTTCATCGGTTGAGTTCAGTTAGTGACTAGTCAAGCTGAGTTAGGAGGAAATTACATTTAGTTATAGTCCTCTACATTTAGTTAGCGCTAGGTTTGCATGGCTACATACAGGAGAGGCGCATTTCTAACCTACCGCAGACAGTTAGCCTCAGTAGACACTTTAGTTGTGTTTGAGAACTCCGTTGAACTTCGGTAATGGTTTAGACAAGGTCTTAGTTACCTATAGTTAAGTAGAGTCTAATCAATTAGAATTTCTTCATGTGGATTTGAATTGCATGTGGCTATTTAAGCCATTGTACTTCATTGTAGTTATTATCTAATTACTCTTTGATTAATGAAAAGCATTCACAGTTGCAAGCCATTTTTGCACTGTTTCATTCTTCAATAACTGAGTAAATTGTGTGATCTATATTGTGGGTTGTGGAACAATTCACACTTCATATGATCATTAAGTTGATGTTTAATTTCTTTTGGTCTGGATCTATATTTGGCAACAAGATTCATCTAGAAAGATGGGATAGACTTTCTAAACCAAAAATGTTTGGTGTTGGGATACTAAGAACATACATTGGTTCAATACAACTTTGTGTGTGAAGAGTATGTGGAGAGGCTTGTTTGGGTATGGCCTTTCATGTGATGTGATAAAGGAAACATATGTAAAGGGTGACATCGGGATGTGTGGAAAATGACAAATAGTTTTGGAGTTTTCCTCATTCGAGTCCGAATAAATTGACTCTTGGCCTTCTAAGTTCCTTGAGAACGCTCGGATTCGACCCTCCATTACCTCTTTGGAGTGCTATATAAGGAACCCCTTGGATACATTGAAGGAGGAGAAATTGAAGAGCAAGAAAACTATAGTCCATTGTTGGCTCGACTTTGCTTATACTTGAGTCTGCATCCCTTTGTCCCTTGGAGCACATAGTGTTCTTCCCAAGCTTGCCGCTTTCTTTGTGAGCTTGCTATAGAGAGATGGAGGATTGAAGTGTCGGAGGACCAGATGGAGGACTCGGTTTCTCCAGTTCGCAGACGTGCCGACAGAGTTTGTCACTATTGTATCTCTGATTTCTTAATAGAAATATCTTTTCCTGTTCAATTCATGTGCATTTTAAATATGAATATTGAATCCATGGATGTATTAAATTGATTATACATGGTTGATTATATATGTTAGGATAGATCTAACACATTTATATATATCAAGCTTACTTTGTTTGTTGTTGTTGAGAGAAAGTTGTAATTGCAATTGCATTGGAAAAGCTCAACGGGGATCTACTTCAACCGTCCAGAATAAGGTGCGATTCGATATCCCTTAGTGTTATATTTGCTTACTGTTCTTGCATATTGGGAAATATTGATTTATGGTGTCATACTATCTGTTTGGTACCCTTAAGCCATAGGAAGTTTCTCTCTGTAACAGAGGTGAGTGCCACAAAGTCCGTCTTCATCAATAATGATGTATCTAATATTGATCTTTTACATATGGCTTCCTTTATACCTTTCCAAGTGACTAAGATGATAGATGGTTTCCAATATATGGGATATTACTTAAAACCAAATTGCTACAGAGTTAAAGATTGGATTTGGCTTCTTAAAAAGGTGGAAAAGATGATAGGGAATTGGACATAGACTCCTTTCACTTGGTGATAGGCTCACACTTGTTAAAGTTGTGTTGGTTGAGATCCTTGTTTATTGGTTCTCCATGACTCATGTTCCACAATTCACACTTCATATGATCATAAATTTGATGTTTAATTTCTTTTGGTTTGGATCTACATTTGGAAACAAGATTCATCTAGAAAGATGGGATAGACTTTCTAAACCAAAAATGATTGGTGTTGGGATACTAAGAACATACATTGGTTCAGTACAACTTTGTGTGCGAAGAGTATGTGGAGAGCCTTAATGTTTGGGTATGGCCTCTCATGTGATGTGATAAAGGAAACATATGTAAAGGGTGACACTGTCAAATGGATTAGAAACCATGTGGAAAGTGTTAGTAATGTTACCAACTTTTGAAATGGTTTTATTTGGTCTTTCTCCTGGATAAGTATAGGACTTTCATGGAAAGTTGGAAATGGTTTGAAAATTCTAGTAGGGATTGATACTATTATTGGTTTATAAAAGAATTATACACTCTCTCCATACATATTAAGTTATCTGTATGAATTTGGATTCCATGCTCTTGCTCATATCAAAATACCAGAGTGGTTAAGACAACCAAAATTCTAGTGGCTACTTGCAAACAATATGAGATTTGGTAGTCATTGGGTTGATGAATGCAATGGCTATATATTCTCACTCAACAGAGCTGGGATTAGGCTTGGAGAAAAAGATTATATCTTGGTATGGTCCTTGAATGGTGCTACAAGTCATGTTTGTGTGAAGTCTGTTTATTTAGAAATTGCTAAAAGTTTACCTACAATAGATATAAAATGGTGGTTGGGTAGATTGCGGAAATGGCATTTATCGTTGAAGCTTAAATGCTTTCTTTGGCTTGCTCTAGAAAATTACTTGTTGACTTGGGACAATCTATACCATAGGGGGTGGAATGGTCTAAATATTTGTACTCTGTGCAAGTTGGAGGATGAATTTGTTAATCATATTTTTACACATTGTAAGATTTGGCAGATGGTATCTACAAAACTATGGATTACTCAAGAATATAAGTTTTCTACTTTTGATGAAAAATTTGAACTGTAGGTTAAGTATCCAACCCATAAAACTTTGCATGCTTTTATCAGTTGGGATATTTGGAAATATAGAAACTTTGTTATCTTTGAAGGTTATTCTCTAAATTGTTATGCCAGTGTTTCAAGGATTCTTAGTATGTACAAGGATTATACATGTGTTGCTAAATTGAGCAATGTTTGTCATATTACAACTCCATCTATACACTTGTATGCTATGTTATTTTTGGATGGAGCTGCTTAGATGGGAACATGTGCTGCATGTATACTTTTAAAGTTAAAATGTGAGCACTACTTTAGACTCTAGATGAATTGCGGGAAGGGGACTAATACAAAAGACGAGTTATTGGCCCTTTGGCGTTTGCTTAGCTTTGCCTCTAGTATTGGTATTGATTCTTTTTAGGTATTTGGGTAATCTTTGAGTATAGGGAAATGGGCAAATAAATTATATAGGTTGCAGATACTCTCCTTGGAACAATGATGTAACAGGATTGAGGATCTCATGGGAAATTTTGGGACCTTTCAAATTAAACATGTATACATAGAACTTAATGATGTGGCTGATAAACTTTCTAAAGTGACCATTTGAAGGCTTTATGTACATTGAAAAGTATATAGAAGACACTCTCTCCTACAAAGGCTCATGTGATTTTTGCATTAATTATGAGATGGATTTGTGGACTGCAGTTTTCTATGTAATATTGTTTATGTTTATACTAAGCAACCAACTACTTAGCTATCTTTAACAACTATGCAAAGATGTTTTGATTAAATAATTTTGAGTGATATATATACTTTATGGATCTAAAAAATACCATTGAAGTGATCATATGTAATCTTTGATTTCTTCAAATAACAAGAAATATATATATATATATTGGGTTTGAAATTTTTTTTATTCTGAACTAGCCAAATTTTCTAATTAACTAGAAAATATATTAGCATTAAGTGATGTTTATACAATTAGTGAATTATTAAACATTTTTTCATAATGTTAACCAGTAAATTTCGTTGAAATAACAAAAAAATCTATATTTTTTTTCAAACAAAAACTCTAAATTATCCAAATTATCTAATTAATTAGCTGTAAGTGATGTTCATACAATTAGTGAATTTTTAAACATTAATTTCCTTGCCATAACAAAAAAAATCTATTTTTCTTTTCTTAAAAAAACTCTAAATTATCCAAATTATCTAATTAACTGGTTGTAAGTGATGTTCATACAATTAGTGAAATATGAAACATTTTTGCATATTGTTAACGAGTAAGTTAAAGGATTATGCTCTCCATATGAAATGGAATAATATGAGATGCATCCATGTTCTAATACCATGTTGACACAAGGAAGTTTCCTTGTGGAGGACGCCCACGATCGCCATGCACTAAATTAACACGAGCCAATAAGATTGTGTAAGAATTTCTTGGTTCTTCACGGGCTCCATGCATGCTGCAGTCCACTCCATACGACTGTTTCTCTTATCCTTTCAGTCACACCAACTAACACGAGTCACGACTCAATAAAATTGGGAATTGGGAATTTCTCATTCGACGGTGCCCATTTGACAGGCTCCCTTCCAAGGAAAAGCCTGTCCACACTCCGTTTCTTTTATCCTTTAGTCACACCTACCAACACGTGTCCTACCAACACCAGTCCGTTTCTTTTATCCTTTTAGTCACACCTACCAACACGAGTCAATATAATTGGGAATTTCTGGGTCTTTCAATTATGGCGAGTCAAACCAACTAAAAAATATCTAGAAATTTCGAATGGATTTCAATCGTAACTGTTACAAAGACAAATTACGACACCCGTGTATCTTTCTCTATTAATGTCCCTACTCCCGTCTCACGTCTTCAACATTTTTCCAACTCACGTCTTCACCTCCAATCAGATTGTTGGGTATATGTCATTATGAGAATCTATTAACCATTTTTTCAACTCACGTCTTCACCTCCAATCAGATTGTTGGGTATGATGTCATTATGAGAATCTATGACATGTCATCCCTACTCCCGTCTCACGTCTTCACCATTTTTCCAACTCACGTCTTCACCTCCAATCAGATTGTTGGGTATATGTCATTATGAGAATCTATTAACCATTTTTTCAACTCACGTCTTCACCTCCAATCAGATTGCTGGGTATGATGTCATTATGAGAATCTATGACATGTCATTATGAGAATTGTCAATTTCAGATGGGTATTACCAATTTTAAAGAGAACAAGCTGATTGGTGGATTTTTTTTCAAAATTTCTCTGTAATTGTTGAAATAGCAATATTGAGTAGCTGGAATTGCATAATAAAGATGTTATAGAGATAATTGAGGTCGCTAAATCCATTCCCACAGTCAAAATTGTAATTCCAACAACTTAAATTACAATTCTCAACTAATTCAACTATTTCTCTTCCATGCTTTCTATTAATCACACCAACCAACCACAAACTAAAAAAATTGGAAATTTCTCCTCCATGTTTTTATTAGTCACGACTCACACTAGTCACACCAACCAACCACTAGCCAAGAAAGTTCGGAATTTCTTCTCCATGCTTCTATTTCTCCTCCACTTTTTGTGGGATCCACACGGATTGGCTATACACTTCGATGATCCGATACAAATGTTAGGATGCGTGCTTCGCAACAGACTTGACTTGAGTAGAAGTGGATGATCAATACAACTGTTAGGATGCGTGCTGCAAATTGCAATCATATTGAATGCTCCGTAACAAACTTGAGTAGAAGTGCACAGCTTTAATCTTTAGAAGTGGACTGCTTTAATCTTAATCATATTGCATGTACATCATATTGAATGCTCTGCAACAAACTTGAGTAGAAGTGGACTTCTTTAATCTTTAGAAGTGGACTGCTTTAATCTTTAGAACCTGTTAAAATATTCCACATGTTTGCACCAATAGGTTCTTATTATAATTTTAAGCACTTTTAAGATTTTATTAATACATATATTTGAAAGTATTAAATCTATCATGCTCTTAACCATTAGGCACACTCATGCTATATAAAATGTTAAGTGCAAGATTAAATCTAAATTGAGCCGACATGTTATTTTTTAGTTAAAGATCATGTGAGCCAAGAAAGTTTGGAATTTCTCCTCCATGCTTCTATTTCTCCTCCACTTTGTGTGGGATCCACACGGATTGGACTGGACTATGAGTGTACTCTTCACTTCACTTTTTCGTGGGCTCCACACCGAATGGACTGGAGCATGATGGCTATACACTTCGATGATCAATACTCAGATTGCCATTACAACAGGCATACTAACCCTTGGATTAAAACGGTTCAAGATCCAACTGTTAGGATGCTTGCTGCAATCATATTGAATGCTCTGCAACAAACTGAGTATTGATAGCCATACACTTCACTTGTGCAAAGGCTCCGAAAGGATTGGACTGTAACACCCCTAGGCCCAATCTTATGGTTTTCAATTTTGAGAGGTATCCCGATTCCCGATAAAACCAGAAGGAAAAGATGCTTTACCCTGTACCTCAATTTAGAAGTGGAGGTGCCGCGTGCATCTACATAAATGATAAAACCAAAACTCAACATCAATCTTTGTGAAAACCAAATTCTCCGATTTTTCAGTGCTTTAATCTTTAGAACCAGTTAAAATGTTCCACATGTTTACACCAATAGGCTCTTATTATAATTTTAAGCACTTTTAAGATTTTATTATTTTATTAATACATATATTTGAAAGTATTAAATCTATTTATGTATTAAAACCTCCTAAAAAGAAACACATGCTCTTAACCATTAGGCACACTCATGCTGTATAAAATGTTAAGTGCAAGATTAAATCTAAATTGAGCCGACATGTTATTTTTTATAACATTTTAAATTATTTTTTTATAAAGGACCCTTGTCAGCTCTAGGATGAGCACAAAAGGAGTTACACATACCCACTACTGGGCTATAGAATGCGCCTCTCCGACACAATAAGCCTTAAGGTATAATAAACTCTGAAGTTTACCAAGGAGGCCTTGGAAATGCCCCAAGACCTTGCATCTAAATTTAAGAAAATTCATATTTTGTAGTGCACCCCTCAGAGATATTTTCAAGAATCACTTCCAAAGAAAAATGAAATTTGGAAGGAAAATACAAGCATGATTCAATAGATGGATAACAAGAGTCATTGACAAACTCTTTAAGCAATAGGAGTTAAAAAACGCCCCTTTAGCATTGGGGATATAGAAGAAGTCTCCTAAACTATAAGAAGTGTTATGATTTTTGGAAACGATCTATTTTTTATTATTTACTCGGTTACAGGACCACGCACTCTTGAAAATGCTAAGCCTAATGGGAAAAAATGGACCATAGCATAGATAAAGACATAATCCACTGCCTTTTTGAAGTAGATAAGCAAGTTTTCGCTACTGCAGGGATTTGAGATGAAGAAATTGGACTACCATGAGAAAGGGGCACCTCAAAAATCCTACAAATGTGCAGGACCTCATTATAAGAATGAATCAATCTAGGATTGTTAGACAGAATTTTGTTATATCTAAACGAACTATGCCACGAGATGTGTTTTCCTTTCTAGTTTGATAACATAAACAGAAGGAGGGGCATATTAACCAATAGATAAAAGGATAAAAAATAAAATATTTTAGCTTTTTTAAATAAATAGAAGCTGGATGTTTTGTGAGTCCAACGAGTTTTTGATCCAAATTCATAGATTTTTTTAGATCCAAATTATGTGTTGTTTAAATCATGATTTTGAATGCATGAATGGATCCAACACCCTCAAATACCCCATGGCACCGAGATTAAGCAAGTTTAAGCACTTATATGTGAATCTGAATTTTGATTCGTGCAGGAAAATGCTATCCGGGATAGGCGAAATCGTCGAGCCTTTAAGCTACGTGTAGAAAAATAACTAAATATTATTTTTTAATTATTACCATAATAATAATAAAAGTGTATATTATTTTTCTTACTTTTATATATAAACAATAAACATAATCCATCTTCATCTTAAATTTATTTATATCAAATTTATAAAAAAAACTGTAAACTCCAATATTTACTAAAAAAATATTTAAAAATATAAAAAACATTTGAAGTTCACACCTCAATTATGTGTAACCTTCTTAAAACATAAATGAATGATCAACTATTAAAATAGGTTAAGCAAATTCTTAATGATTCACCAATCTCATTTTTTTAAAATACTGCTAAGTTTTTAAGTTTTTATTCCACTTTAAACAACCCCTTTCTCGTCAATCTATCTATCTATAATGCTCAAACTCTCCCGCTTTAGAACAAGCTTCAAGATAGAATTCTACACTTATTAGGTTTTATTGCAGTCCCTTCTTCCTCATCAATCTATCTATAATGCTCAACCCTCCTGCTTCAGAATAGAATTCTACATAGCAATTGCTTCAAGACTACTTATTAGAATTTTGATTAGGAAAAATATATTTAAACCATTGAAATTATAATTGCAAACCTCCAATACAATAAGGAATAATACTCAGACAACCTATTTGAAATTTAGCACCCTTGGGATGAATATCTGCTCTACATGTATTTCGTCTATGAAAATGCATGTCCTTAGAAAAAAGTGGAAAAGAATGTACAATTACATACTGGTTGCTATTTTTTAACATTCCTCACTTTCCTTCTGATGTTCTTTGTGTTCTTGAACAGGGGAAATTCAAGACTCGGGTGTAACTCCATAACATGTATTTTCTGACCATGGCTTAGGAATTCTGCACCTACCACTCACCGTGGTTTGGAAAGTCTAGACCGACTGTATACTAAGTCCCGTTGAGTTGTTCTGCATGAGGTCCTGTTGAGCTGTTCTGCATCCAGCAGGTAAGCTCAAGGTCCATTTTAAACTAAATTATAGTCAATTTTAAACTAATTGACAGAGTAAACTTCAGTAGTCAGTAAAGTGTTGTTTTCTTATGGAGAACCAATTTAACTTAAACAATGTTGTTTTTGAAGAGGGATGGTTCAACTAAGAACTAACTCCTATCCGTTTAGTTAACATAAAACATTTATTTTCGTAATTTTCTTTTATGCATCCATCGATCCCTAACTCTATCAATTTAAAAGCGAATCAACCAAGGAGAAAGAAGAGGAATCCAGAGCAGAATATAATCAACACCCATTAATGTTTGTTCTTAGCTAGAATAACCCAGGAATGTAATATAATATCAATAAAATTGGAGCGTGCTCAGTCATTCTAGAACACTTGCACTTCTAATAAAAGTAAAAATTCATCATTTAGTGTTCTCAAGAACTTTAAGGTCTATGGGGAATTTAAGAGGACAGATAAAGCATTGTGACAATCATTAAAGTCAGCCTTAACCTGCCCCTTGACTGCTCCCCTGTCTAATATTCACAACTCAAGAACAATATCCTATCTAGGCTAGATTACCAATAATAACCGTTATAAAGGAAAACATTTGAACCTCATCGTCCTGATTGACAAAGGTCCCAACACAGTAAAATCCACTTAGAAGTCCATGGACAAACCTAAAAGTATGCCAGCCCAGAACATGATACTTGGACCTAATGTGTTAAAAAAAATCTTCGGACATGAATAGGGTATCCTGGACAACGGAAGAAATAAGAAATGAACATTACAGAAAAATAAAAAACAATGGGAAAAAAATAAACTTAAAAGCACTTTATCCATTTGAGGACTAAGCCAAGGGAAAAAATCCCGCCATTCATTAAAAAATCACTACCAATTCCCGTGAAGTGAAAGAAGAGAAGTAATGTGCATACCTTGGAAGCTTCAACACATTTGTTATCTATGAATTCGAGATGGGGGCGCAATTTGGCATGATTAAATATCATCTCTTCTTTTGTCTGCAAGAAGTATACTGAGATTCAGCATATGCTTTTTATACAGGCCTAATTACCCATACTGGGTGTTTCTGTGAGGTGGTCACTAGGGATCGAATTTGAAGGGTAGGGTCCCATTTCACTTTGAAGGGTTGTGAGAAATTGAACCCTTCAATGTTGACATGTAAAAACAAATCATTCTTTTCATTTGAAACTGTAAGTGTACAATAAATTTTTATTATTTATTAAAAACAGTGTATAGAAAAAAAATCACATTAAGAAGAAATCCCTAGTGATTCAACATTTACATGGAATTAGTGAGGTAAGCTATGTACTCTCCCGATCCCTGGAGCATATAGTTTATTGAACTTAGATAAGGGACAAATATGTTGGGCTGGTGAAATACTCGGTTGTTAGGTAGTTGATAAAATAAGGCATTAGAATTTGGAAGGAACTTTGAATGGAGGATTGATTCAACCTCATGGTGCCTTTTTTGGTCAAGTGTGATTGGGCCTACCTAAAAGAAAAACCCCATAATGTAATACCTAATGCTTTCATGGAGAATTTTTTTTATTAACCCTAAATTCAGCAGTTATTTTTAGAATTGAATCATGTCCTCCCCACATGCTCAAATCAAAGTGATCAAACAAAAGGCCCCAATTTTAGGTGGATTATGGACAGTCCCTCCAATGTATATCGAGTTTATACCCCAATTCGAAGTGATCAAACAAAATCCCCAATTTTAGGTAGATTATGGATAGTCCCTCCAATCTATATCGAGTTTATTATCCCTATCGAAAAGGTTAAGTATTTATTAGTCCACTATAAGGAAGAACTTTAAATTCTCCAACAAATATCACTACAAGTTGGGTGTCTAGTTTCTACCAAAGTCAACAAGGAAGACGAATCATAA
Organism: Pseudotsuga menziesii; assembly: GCA_001517045.1. Lineage (NCBI taxonomy): Eukaryota > Viridiplantae > Streptophyta > Pinopsida > Pinales > Pinaceae > Pseudotsuga > Pseudotsuga menziesii. The sequence goes on along the minus strand of LPNX011119628.1, from coordinate 20,416 downwards.
ACACAAGTTTGGGAGGTTTGCGACAATGAGGATGTTGAAATCATGTTCTTTGTTAGATCATTGGACTCCTAGTCCCTCATTCATGAACATTCGTCGAGGGATTCCCTTGTTTAGATATATTGGTAGACAATTTGTACTTCTTGTTTCCATTATTAGAAGGTTGACAGGAAAACGAAGAGGTCAGAGTCTACAACATTTATAGTGTCGGTTGTTAAATATTTTATCCTTTCAACTATTGGATTTCATTAAGGAAATTGGAACAATTCAAACACTTTTATTCAAATATTGTTCTTTCTTTCAACCTAATGTTTACAATTCACATAGATAAATAACATTGAGAGATTTGGAACTCAAATACAAGGCTCTTTCTTCTTGCTCCTCCTCCCAAACGAAGTTGTGGTCCTAGACTATGAAAAGTATACATTATTTTGGTTCTGATTTCATTTAAATACTGGGTTTTTAAAGGTTACATCTATTGAGTATTCGAGACTTAGTCTGGAAGAAACACAATCACATAATACATTACAAATTTCAAACAACATTTTGGATGGAGAAATTTTAATCCCTTATATTTATAGAACCAGAAGGAACTCCAACAAGAAACACATTTAACTTTTATCCACATATAAAATTTTACACAAGTGTAAAATGCTGTGCATACCTGGAAATTCACAACAACCAAGTTGACATCTTAGCTCTGCATAATCTTCTGGAGGAAATAGAAATTAGGGAGACACTGAAGCATATAATTGGAGAGTTGAGAGTCCGAGTCCCGACCTCCGATTGTCCTATACTCGTAAACCCAAAATACTGTTTTTTTTCACAGACTTCATCAATCTCTTAAAGTTCGGGGAAGCTCAATCCAACCTACCCAATGTTCTACCTTTGCTTCTCTTGCTCCTACCTGTGAAAAAGGTAGAATCTTCCAGTTGCCCACCGCAAAAGACAAGAAGGAATTAGAGTGCACAATCGTTCCCTTCTACAAAAAGATGATTGGAAGCAACGCCATCTGAATTCCACAATATCCCGACACTCCTGAGTTGGTTTACCTTACCCGAGGTAGGCGAATGCATGTTTGTGTATTTCACATTATTACAAAAAAAATCATTTTATAATTGCTTCTACATAACATAGATATATCTGTGCAGGTGAGAAAAAAATGGTTATTGTTTTCCCGAGGTTTCTAGAGAATATCAAAGATCATTCTTCATTATGAGGGTGCTCAGGGTGTAGATCAGAGATCCCACAGGAGGAAGAAGAAGAAAAAGAAGAGGACTCAAGTCAAAAGGTGAGGTGAGTGAGGACGAGATACGTAATAGCGCTATTTGCAGGAGAAACCCACTGGTGCTATAATGATGGGAACATGCCTCTATAAATCGTAGCCCTTGTAGACATAGGAAACCCTCATAAACAACCCAAGCACAAGAGTTACCGTGTAAGCATCCCGACAAATTAAGTAATGCTAATATTCAGTTAGGTATATGACAAATTCTTTCATTTCTTTCAAAGATGACTATATGCATATTGCACAACCATTCTCTCTAGCTGGCCCTCCATTATAGTTGCCTTTGTCTCTACTGCCTAACCCCCTTCCTCCAATGAGATAGGTAGACTAAGTGGCCTAGGTGGACCATGGGAGACTGGGAGTGCTGATTCAAATGATTCTGACCCTAGTAAATGAATGGAAATTGGAATAAATCCTAGAATCCTGGACTAACTAGTATAGGATATGATTCATGAGCACCAACAAAGGGCGGCGTGCTGCTAGTCTGCTACCAAAGATCCGCCATCCCAGTTTTGTGGTGGTCAAAATAGAAATGTCTAGCACTGGGTGAAACCCTGGTCTAGAAACTTACATACCCATTGGACTAGGTTAGGTTCAAATCTAGGAAAGATTGCTCAATGCATTGTAAATTGCAACTTGTAAGTTGTAACCCAAAAAACAACACCATTAGTTTTTCCTTACTGAGCCTTGACATTGGAGGGTTATCAAATTAATTCACCATCCATAGATATGACTCATATGAGTATTTAATTTCACATCATATACTCAAATAATCAAGTGACTTATAATTTGTGAGATCATGTGACACGGTGAACAATAAGATGACAGATGGAAAATCCATTTGGCAGGTAGCATCATCTCATACTAAGATTTAATGAAGTTGGTAAATCGGTAATGCATGCTAATGCCATTAAATTCTTTGAAAGTGAACATCGAATCGTGAGTCACAATCCTGACTCACCGACTTGAACTTGGCACTAGGCAGCCTAGTGGCCCACTTTGGTCCGCATCGATTGGGACTGAGATCCTCATCCATGATTCGACTATTCAAGGGAACTTGGGAAGACTCTAAGTCCTGACTCTCCCATAGTCCATTGATTCCCTGGATAGGCAAATTTTCTAGCTACCCTTCTATTGCAAATTTACCGAGGCTTACTCAATTTCATTATTGAAGTGATGGAAATGAAACTAATTTTTTTTTGCATGGTAAAATTCCTTGTGGCCTTCTATGACGTTTAAAATGGCATTTGAAGTGCTTTGAAGGCTTCAAATTTGAAGCTTGGTGGTCACCGATTAGGAGTAGTACTTTATTTAATTGATTGATTAGATTGATGACATAGCTTGAGGTGAAGCAAACCACCCAACAGACGATTCACTGCCTACCAACAACTGTAAAGTCCACGTGCTCATTACTTTTAATTTGTACCCCAGGCTATAAATCCGGATAAATTAAGTGATCTGTGCAATGATTTTTAATTCTTTCTGACGGGAGGGCACCGCCAATGCCTGAGAGCGGATTCCCAAGGCGTGATGTAACCTCTTATCAACCAATTACAATAAAAAAATTGTAATTCTTAAAAAAATAATTAATAAAAAAATAAAACATTATCTAAACTATAGAAAAGCTAATTTTTTTTTAACCTCAATTAATCTTGCTAACCTATCTATAAATGTTCTCGTCGGGGACATAAAAATATAATTTAAATAATCAATATTTGTGATTTAATAAAAAATTGTATAAACAAATTGGTGATGATGATGGTTAATCTTATTGAGAATTAATTTGATTTATCTAACTTTTAGAGATTTTTTTAATGCTTTAAAGGTATTTTTTATGTTTCAAAAGTTTAAAGAGAAGCATTCTTAACTTACCATAGTTTTGAAGAGTTATAATGTTAGAAAGGTCTATATTGAAACAAATATTATGAAATAGAAGACAAAGCTTTTGAGAGAGGGTACTATGATATGCCTAGAGAGGGGTCTTATATGGGTTAAAGGTACAAGATATGACTCCAATTGAGGCATATATGAGGCTAAATGTATATGTAATAGTGGTTTACCTTAATGAAAGGACCACATTGTAACACCCCGGTTTTGACCCCGCTACATTAGATGTATACGATGTATATATTGTAAAGAATCATGGTGCAGAGCTAAAGGCCAAGGCCTCACCATCGATTGGTTGTGCTATGTTTCGGATTGAAATTGTCACCGATGGTATATCGGGGCTTGCGGCATACATATCAAATTTTGTCATCATGTAAATATACATCTTTAATTAAATGAACCCAACTAGCTATGCTCACTGCAACCATAATGAAAAGGGCATGATTCTTACAAGGATAGGGGGGGAAATCCATGTGTCACCACTCTGTTTAATTGCCCATTTTTCCTTGTCTTAACCAGCTACCACCTTAATGTTTTGCTGGGTATTTGAGACAGTTATGGCTGGGAGTGGAGTGTGGCAGGGCTGTCAGTCCTTGCCCACACGCACACTCCACCAGCGGACTGAACCTCATTGTTAACACCATTATTTAGCAGGGGAGCAAAAAGACCATGGTGGGGAGAAAATAATCGTCATTTGTCAAACTTTGGTTAAATTTTATAGTATGAAAGCATGGTAAAATGAGAAAAACGATGATTTGTCAAAGGATCTAACGCTGCGAAGCGAAAAGGTGAAGATCAATGGTCTGTATTATATTCGCTCCCTAAAAGATGCGAAGAAGATAAGTATATGCGGGCGTTTAATATAGTATATGGATCAACGGTCATAGATCCAGTCGGATGAGATCTACGGTCTATACGAGCCCCGATTTGTGAACCCGCACGCTTGTTAAAACAACGGAGCCCGACGGAATCGAGTGTGTGTCACTTGATCCAACGGTGGAGAAATAAAGTAGATTCAATTAGCGGTTGTGGATGAATCCGGAGCATAAACTTGCACGATGGATAAGACCAAGACGCTCAACGGAATTGGATACGTGCCACCTGATCTAATGGTGGAGAAATAAAGGTGAAATCAATCAACAGTCACAGATAAGTCTGGAGCGGGAAGGTGCACAACAGATAAAGGTAAAGAGCGGTTGCGGAATATAAACCATTGTCCTTGTAGCCAATCGTGGTGTAATTCGGAGGCAAAAGCGGTTTAGAGGAAACCGCCAAAAGGACGCTCCGGAGTGGGGTCCTATAAAAGGGAAGTTGACTTGTTCCGTGGTTATTCTATTGGCGCCGGACGAGTGAAAAAGACCTGCAGATTCGTCAACCTTTCGACTGTCAATTTCAAGCACACGCATCCACAGTAAATAGGTAAGGCTTAAATGCCCATAAATTCGTCAATCAAATTGCCATTACCAAGTGAATTATGGACCAAGAGAAGGAATTGCAAAGGTCTGGTCGAATTATAGATGACAGGGAAGATTATTTAGTTGATAGAGACCGAGGCGTCTGTGACCCTTTTCTGTCCATAGGAAGCGTTTCAGTTAGTAAGGAAAGGTTGTGGCACTACCATTCACAAGGAAATGATGTCTTGAATGTTTGTAAATCCTTCTTGTATTATTTTGCTCTCGAACAAACCCTGTATTTTCCAGACTTCGCAGAATGGTGCACGGTCAATTATTCCCCTTCTCAAATAGTCATTGTGAGTCAGTCTACTTCTCGAATACTCTGTAAAATCAATGCCAACGTTGTCCGCGGAAATTTAAACCTGCCCGACAGTTACCCTGACAACCGTGAATCTGTAAATGAGTCTATTCTTGCTGAATTGTACAAAAGTTGTATCTCTAAAGTCCGTTGCCAATTTCTGTCCAGTATTTTAAAAGAGGGTCAGTCATTAGACGGTCTTTTCCTACCTTACCATGTTCATATTTTCAAAAATGAAGTTCAATTAGTGGTATCCTTAGTCTGTCAAATTTTGGGTCTCGAGGATGATTGTCGCGTAACTGAAGTCATCCTTGGTTTTTTGTTAAAAATGAGTTCATTTGGTTCAGAGTCTCAATTGGTTCCTGTATTTAGTTTATATGAGTACTTGGCGGAAGCAATACACCTTCAGTTAAGTGAATTCCCGAAAGTCCGATTCTTTAAATTTCAAACTTACCTATTGAACATGTTGTTGTGTTCAAATGTCATTGAATTACAGTTTTTGAGTACCATCTTTTCTTCTGATTTGCCCAAGCAGATTAGCATGTTTGAGTTTGCTAATTCAATCATGTCAGAGATATATAAAATTTTGTTCGATGAAGCATTTCCCCATTTGTTAGAAGATATGAAATGTCTGATGTAGTCCTCGCCTGAGGATCGAGTCGGAGACTGGTTCCTGCATAAAGATTATACTGTTTTGAGGATATATGGATTCATCGGGGAACCATATAAGTTACCTGCTTTCCTCACTCCCAGATTTTTTGCATTGAATTTCATGAGGCAAAGGCTACACTCAGAGGAAGAACATTTTGGAGCCTTTAAAAAATCTTCAAATATTGAATTCCCTCTCAAGGTTGGCTCCTTTATTTTCAAAAATAAAGATGTCTTAGTGTTTATTGAAAGGTTATTGGGAAACATGGAATTTAAAAAAGAGCCGAAGGCAAATTATGATCCTCACCACATAATTTCCCTAAGGAAGCAGGCCAACAAAAACAAACCTTTTGAACACCGGTTTATTGAAGGATTGAATGAAACAACAAATTTGTTGCAGTTTATGGAAATTCAAGGGTCCGGTGGAAATGCAAGTGATTTACCAGTTACAGTATCACAAGTGTCAGAAGGTCCTAATGTTTTGATTAAGAGGAGTCTGTCTGAGATTGAAAGCATGGAAGTAGATGAAGATGGGTCACACAAAAAGGTGAAATTGTTACAAGTTGGTGGAGTTTCAAGTAAAGAAATTTCTGAAGATTTTAAGAAAGTTGCTTTAGTCCCAACTAAATCTGTACAAATAAATCAATTTTCTTTCAAGGATGTAGATAGTTAAGAACCAAGCTTAATTTTTAAGTCCAAAGAGGAACTCAAGGACAATTACATGGAGAAAAGAAAGCAGTCTCTGGAAGAGACAAGAAGTTTGCTCCCACGGGTAAGGAATTTAAGCAATCCAAAAATCTCTTTGATTTCTGCCCGAGATACAGAAAGAAACACCTTCAAATTGGCCATGGTTAATGATAAAAAGATGACGGAGATGGAAGTAAGGTTGGACAAGATTAGTATACCTGACAAGATACAGCTTCATAAGCAAACAAGTGATATTATTTATTCAGATCTGTTACAAGCTATGATGAGAATCAATAAACTACAAATTTTGGTAGATAAGTTAGAGATTTAATTGAAACATGAAAGAGTTGAAAATAAGGCCAATACCATTCAAATTAAAAAGATACAAGCATATATTATCAGTTCAGGAAATGAGAAAGATAACACCCAAGCTGTTAGAAGAATGTTGGAAGAAAAAGACAATGCTCTCCAAGTTCTGAAGAAAAAATTGAAGATCCCAGGCTCTGAGCATGTTCAATCATCTGAACTATTGGCACTGCAAGAAGAGAAAGACAAGATGCATCAGGAGATGATGGAGCATAAAGGAAAAGCTGTTGAGTTATAGGAGGACAAGCACAGATGGGAAGCCGAACGAAGTGAACTGATATCTCAAATTGCCTTGCTGAAAATGGACCAAAACGAAGAAAAGAAAATCATGGAAGAATTGATGAGTCAGACTCCTATTGATGAGGACCTGTCTATTGTAAATATTGATAAACCATTGAATGAATTTTCCACGGATGACTTGTCACTACCTATGTCCTAGGTCAGCTTAAAGGACGAAGAAATAAAAGAGTTAAAGGCGGAGAATGAAAAGATCAAGTCTGAATTGGCCAAAGTAAGTGAGAATAAAAATAAAATATTGCAAGACAAGAATCAGCTGCAGAAGAAATTCAATGAACTAAAAGAAAGAAACATTGGGAAAGGTCCTCTCCAAGGGGCAAAGCACATCATCTGGGACACCTTATCTATAGAAATCACTAAATTCAGGCACCATCTGAATTTTATCGATGATCAAAACATATTGATCAATTTGGCTCACCAGAGACTAAAGTTAGTGAATGAACACATGGAAAGAAGACCCCTTACCATAGCCCAGAACACACTGAATTTTCTAAATTCATTGACATACCAGAAATTACACGATATGGGAATAAAAGATAGAATATCATTATTTCTATGGGCTAAAAGGTTTATCCACAAGCACCATTTAATGAAGACGGTCCAGGACAAGGAAAATGAAATGCTTTCGAAGTTTAATAACTTCAAGCAGGTTTTCAAAGAGCTATTTGAGGACAGCCTACCATCCTTTTGGGAGGAGGAAGGACGGATGTTCTCTCAGAAGCACTATCATAGCTTGTTAGTTCAAAGCTGCATGGATCATTCCAAATTTGATGATTTGGAAAAAAGCCTAACAGGGAAAGCTATTGTGGACAAATTGAAAGAGGATTTCGAAATCTTACAAAAGTTCCTAATCATCAGGAGAGGATTGCCCAAGGTATCATATGAAGCTTACATGGAGTTAGAAGTGTGAATTTGAGAAATGATGGAATATGATACTCCAAGCGCAGAGCAATGGAAAGCTGTGGAAAGGTTCGGAAAGACAAAATACATCCTTCATTCATGAGAACATATGGCACGTGCTGAGGAGCTGATTGGATGAGGACCTGTTTACCAAGTTGATTTTAGCTTAATGATTTGTTAGGATTAAAGCTGTAGTTTATTCCTAAAAGTTAGGAATTTAGTTACAAGACTTTAATTAAGCCGATCATTCAGTTATGAATCTTCTTGGAAGATCAAATTATTTTATCTATATATTTGCATCTATTTTATGAGATGGGGGTTGGAACCCATCGTGTTGTTGAATATTTTTGAGAGACATATTTTTGAAACAAGAAATTGAATGCGAAGAGATTATCAGATATTCCTGCGCCATTTGTATCACAGTCTGTGCTTCTTTCTTTGTGATTGTTTTTCCTGTGTTCACTCCATTCCGTTTTCTTCATATTTGGAACAGAGTGTTGAATGATTGGAATTCATTTATTATGCTCTGGTCATTGTTTCAAATATTTTATAAACCTTTCTGCTAAAGTCAATATTGAATTCATATCTTGATGCTCTGTATTGATGGACTGTGCTCTACTTCTTCTGCTCCAAATGGATTAAATGAATGACTGTGATTGAATGGTTACCTTGCCTCTGATGAGCTTCCGCGCATCTAATTTTATGTTATTTATTTATATGTGACCCCATTCCCAATGGTTATGTGTTGTTTCAACCATTTATACAAATTTTTGAATGTCAGCTATATCTGGTCTCATTAAATTTGAATTGAGAGATCCCTCTCTGGAAGAAAAAACAGTTTCTTTCTAAAGTGGTTTTGTTGTTACCTTGGGATTTACCTTTACAACCTTGGGTACATTCTGAGTGCTAACAAACTGGCGCCGTTGCCGGGGACGAAAAGTGCATATTTGCCCTGGGGGAACGACAGTGTTTAAAGAAAATTTATGTGGGGAAACATGAATTTTTAACAGTAAAAAGGTTGTATATTTGTCTTGGCGACTCCATTGTAAAACTTCTTCAGAACTTAAGGAGTCATTCTGGCTTCAAGAAGACACACGCGAGGTAACTCTGATACCGAAATATTGAAAAGTTTTGAAGACCCAGAAAAGTTATTCAAGAGAAAAAATAAAGAAAAGTTAGGTTTTCCTTTGTTTGGTGCATCATCATCTCAAGATTCTCATATTGATCCAGAATGGGAAGTTAACGCTGGGAAAATCCTGTTGAGAACCAAATATGAATCTAACCTTAAGAATACTGAATTCAATCCTCATAGGTTAGAATCTTATTTGTTGGATTCCCTCTAGAGATATTTACAGCAAGCTACTAAAGTTGAAACATTTAGCTCTCAAAATTCTCAAATCTCTTCAGTTCTTGTGAATCCACCTAGACCAATGGCAGCCAGATTTGCTCCTTTGCGTTTGCCTCCTTTACTACATGGCCTTCCTCAGAACTATTCCCAAAGAATTTCTTTGTTTGATGGAGAGGGTGACGTAACCGCAAAACAACATGTTGCCAAATTTGAAGATTTCATCGACTTAGAAGAAGTTGATTATCCAGATGTTAAAATGCATTTGTTTGCCCAAAGTTTATCAGGTGAGGCAAAGAAATGGTTTAAAGATTTTCCAAATGGGTCTATAGTGAATTTCCAGGCCTTCCAAAATGATTTCCTAGATAGGTGGGATGATAAACAGAACCCTTTGCAGTTCTTATCTCAGTATAACAGTCTCAAAAAAGGAGGTTTTGAATCTGTCCATGAGTTTTCTAGCAGGTTCATGAGGGTTTATAATTCCATTCCGGAGGATATAAAACCTTCTGCGGCCGCAGCCAAATTACATTATGCTGGAGCTTTTGATAATGACTTTGCATTTTCATTAAGAGAAAGAAAATCAGCAACTCTTGCTGCTATGTTTACAGATGCTCTAGAAGTAGAAGCAAATATGATGGCAAGTGGAAAGATGAAACATAGAGATATTGACAGAAGGAAAAAAGAAGAAAATTTGCCTTCTGCTTCTTCCTCTACCAATGATGTCAAATTTGAAATGATGTTGAAAATCATGGAAAATTTGATGGATAGATTAACTATGGATAATAGGGGATTCAATAGAGAACAAGCTGAACCTCAAATCAGGAATCCTAATTTTAGAAGACCGAATCCTCCTGTTCCTCCCCAAAACTGACAAAGAGACGTAAGGAATCCAAGAAATCAAGAGGAACAACAAATTCGTCCACCATTCCCAGAAAATTATGTTGCCGATGAAGATGATCCCGCTGAAAATGAAATTCATCTTTTTGGGGAACAGGACTCAGAGATATATCTTACTGAGGAAGAGCATAACATGTTTGGACAGGGAGATGGAAGTGAAAAATTTGAAATGGAGACCGAACAGTATCAAAGAGGTTATTTACATGCTATGGATGATGTGCAAAGGAAAATCAGATTGAGGAACAGGGATGTCCTCATAAATAAAGGAAAGTCAAACCCAAATCAGCCTTCCACTAGTTCTTTGAATGTAGAAAAGGGAAAAGAACTGCAAAAAGAATCTCTTGTAAACAAAGAGGTTGAAAATGATGTACAAAGAGATAAATCAATAAAGCAGGCGGCTCCGGTTGATGTGGAAAAAATTGGTTCTGTTTTCAATTTACAAAATGAACTTTCAAAGCTAAAAATCTCTGTTCCATTTAATGAGTTATTGAGAAACACTGAATACAGAAACACTATCACAAAAATGGTCAAAAATCAAGGAGAATGGCAATCTGACATTTTAGAGTTGAACGATGATAATCTTGCTATTTCGTTTGGGTCAAAGGTTGAAAATTTAGAAAGTGAAGAAGTCCCTCCTTTCTATTTGAGTTTAAATGTGCATGATAAGGTAGTCCACAATGCTATGCTAGACTCAGGGGCATCACACAACCTAATGCCGAAAGGAGTGGTAGAGAGTTTGGGATTAGAAGTAACAAGACCTTATAAAGATTTGTACTCATTTGATTCTAAAAGAGTGAAATGCCTTGGTTTGATTAAAGATATGGTGGTAACCCTAAATAAATTGCCATCTAAAACTATAGTCATGGATGTGGTCGTGGAAGATATTCCACCCAAGTTTGGGGTGTTGTTGTCAAGATCTTGGACTTCCAAGTTGAAAGGTAGTTTACAGATGGATATGTCTTATGCTACAATCCCTGTTCGAGATGGGAGCAAAAGATTATATAGTGAAAAAAGAACTCCTTATGTAGTAAGCAGTCAAGATAAACCTGAGATTCACCACATATATGCTGTTGATACTGATTTGGGGTCTTCTATCTTCTTTAATGATGCTGTCCCACATGATATAGAAGATGCATTGCAGAAGAAGTCTGAGGATAGTAAAGAAAAGGAATTGTTGGAACAGGATGCTTTGGAAGCGAAGCAAAAAAGGGAAGGTCAGTGGATTATGTACTTTGACGGATCTGCTGCAAAAATAGGTGCCAGAGCTGGTGTGTATATAATTTCTCCTATTCGGGATTTCAAAGCTTTATCATATAAATTAACGTTTGAGTGCACAAATAATGTGGCAGAATATGAAGCTTTGTTACTGGGATTTCATGCTTTGAAAGATTTAGGAGCTCAAAAAATAAGAGTCTTGGGGGACTCAGAGTTGGTGATAAATCAAGTAAATGAAAGCTATCAGACTAGGCATCCTCGGATGAGGGCTTATAGAAATGAAGTGTGGGATATGTTGGTAAACTTCTTTACAGAGCATGCAATTCAAGTAGTTCCTAGACATGAAAATTTGGTAGCTGATTCTTTAGCTGTGGCCGCTAGAAAATTTGAAACCCCTGTTGTTGGTCAAAGGGAATACCAGGTGGAAATTGTGAATAGACCTTCTATTCCTGATAATTCTAAATACTGGCAGGTGTTCAAAGATGATATGCAGATCAGAAGGTTCCTAGAGCTCTCAGGAGAATTTGTAAATACTCCTATTGACACCGAAAATGACAATGGCGAGAGTATTCAAGATGAGGAAGAGCTTGAGGAAGAAGGGAATGGTGCTGAAAAGTTAAAGGGAACTTTAGGAGGTAAAGATATTATCCAGTTAAAAAACAATTTCATACCAAGAGGACTAATTCCTTTAGAAAATTTTTTTGATCAGAATGATGTAGCTAATAATCCCAAAGTAAAGCCCGTTGAGAATGCTGTTGAAGATAAGAATATTGGCACCAAAGAAAATCCTAAGATTGTGAAGTTGTCCAAGAAGTTGCCCGAAAAAGAAAAAGAAGAGTATGTGAAATTAATGAAAAAATATACGGATGTATTTGCATGGAGTTATGAAGATCTGAAGGAGTATGATACGTCTATCATACATCATACCATTCCTATAAAGCCTGGAGAGAAACCTTTCAAGCAGAAGCTCAGGAGGATAAACCCTAAGTTGCTCCCTATTATTGAGAACGGAATTAAAAAGTTATTTGATGCCAAGATCATTGTCACTCTAAGGTTTTCAAAGTGGGTTGCAAACCTTGTTCCTGTTAGGAAGAAGAATGGTGAAATAAGATTGTGTATAGATTTCCGAAACTTGAACAAAGTGTCTATGAAGGACAACTATCCTTTGCCAAAGATGGACCATATATTGAAGAAAGTAGTTGGAGCCGAAAGAATTTCAATGTTGGATGTTTTTTTCGGCTATAATCAGATCAAAGTATTACCTGAAGATCAAGAAAAAACTGCTTTCACTACACCTTGGGGCACTTTTATGTATGCAAAAATGCCTTTTGGATTAATGAATGCAGGAGCTACTTTCCAACGGGCTATGGACATTGCTTTTGCAGGGGAAATTGAGAATTTTGTAGTAATCTACATGGATGATATCACAGTCTATTCAAAATCTGACAGAGAGCATCTGCATCATCTGGATAAAGTTTTCATGAAATGTAGGAAATTTGGCATATCATTGAACCCAAAGAAGTCCAATTTTGCATTGGAAGAAGGAAATTTGTTGGGCCATATAATATTAAAAGATGGAATAAAAATTCACCCTGTAAGGGTGAGTGCAATTTTGAAAGTGGGTGAACTCAGGAGCAAAAAAGAGATACAATCATTCTTGGGGCAGGTAAATTTTTTGAGAAGGTTTGTGCCAAGTTTTGCTGAGATCTTAATGAATATCACAAATATGTTGAAGAAAGGTCATGAGATAAAATGGAATGCTGAAGCTAGAAAGTCCTTTTGGGAAATCAAAAAAGAAATATCATAGGCTCCTGTGTTGGTGAGCCCAGATTTTACCAAAGACTTCTCAGTATTTTCATATGCTTCTGAATATACTATAGCAGCAGTTCTGTTACAGAAAAATGATGATAATTTGGAACAACCCATAGCATTTTTTAGCAAAATGTTAAGAGATGGAGAATTGAAATATGACATTATGGAGAAACAAGCTTATGCCTTGGTCAAAGCACTGAAGGATTTCAGAGTGTACATTCTGCATTCACATATAATTGCACATGTTCTGTCTGCGGCAGTAAAGGGAATCTTGACACAACCAAATCCAGAAGGTAGAAGAGAAAAATGGATTGCTACACTGTTGGAGTATGATATCGAAATAGAGCCCACCAAGTTGATTAAAGGACAAGGATTAGCTAAAATGATGGCTAATTCAAACTGTGAAGCTTTGCAAATTAATTTCTTATCTCATCAAGCTAATCAGTTAGATACAGAAGTAGAAATAATGGCTGATTTTGTGGTTTCTCCATGGTATTCTGATATTGTATATGTCCTTTGAAATTTTCAAGCACCGGAGGGGTTGAGTAAGTCAAGAGCTCGATCCATAAAATTAAAAGCTGCTAAATTTTGTATTCTAAATCAATACCTTTATTGGAAAGACCCCAGTGGAGTGTTGCTGAATTGTCTTTTGGAAAATGAAGCTCAGCATACAGTCAAAGAATTTCATAAGGGAGATTGTGGGGGACATCATTCTTGGAAGGTGACGACAAACAAAATTCTAAGAGCAGGTTATTATTGGCCTACATTATTTTCAGATGTGTATAAAGAAACTAGCAAGTGTCATCAATGCCATATTTTTGACGGAAAGAGAAAGGTACTTCCTCTCCCTTTGAATCCCATAACAGTAGAAGCTCCTTTCCAGTAGTGGGGTTTGGATTTTATTGGAGAAATAAACCCCAATTCATCAGGGCAACACAAATGGATTTTGATAGCTACAGACTATTTTACAAAATGGATTGAAGCTATCCCCACTAGAAGAGCCACGAAGAATGTAATCATGGATTTTCTTGAGGAAAATATATTGGCTCGATTTGGGTGCCCCAGAAGAATAGTAAGAGATAATGCAGCTGCGTTTAAATCCAAGAAAATGATTGATTTCTGTCACAAGTACCATATAAGCCTCAATCATTCAACTGCCTATTATCCGCAGGGAAATGGATTGGCATAATCTTCTAATAAAATCCTAGTAAGGATCATCAAGAAGCTGTTAGAAGATAACAAAAATTCCTGGCACACCAAGCTCAAGTATGCTCTCTGGGCTGACAGGATTAGTACCAAAAGGGCGATTGGCATGTCTCCATTCCAACTGGTGTATGGGACTGAAGTTGTTTTTCCAGCATCGTTAGGTGTCCCAGTCATGAGGTATTTCCAAGATCAGCAAGAAGAACCAAATCATATGCAAAGGAGGATAAATCAAATTATTGAACTGGATGAGCAAAGGAGTAAAGCTTATGACAAGGTGCAATCACATCAGGAGAAAATGAAAAGTACTTTTGATAGGATAATCAAAGAAGAACAGTTTCAGATTGATGATTTGGTTCTGAAATGGGATGCTCTGAAAGAGGACAAACATGGGAAATTTGACCATATGTGGGTATGTCCTTATGTTGTTGCTGGTTATAGAGGGAAAAACACATTTCTGCTGGAATATCCAAACGCGGTTCTTCTGGATAGTAATCCCGTCAATGGGAGGTAGCTGAAACATTACCTGTCCTAAGGAGGAAGGTAAAATTTGTACTATAGTCTGTAAATACTTATTTCTCTTTACAAATTTAACCTGAATGGTAAGCCTAATGTATTTGAAGCCCGCAGTGAAGGCCCTAAGGTATAGGAGGCGTGCTTTCCTTTATCACAACAAAAAATAATATATCTACAAAAAACAAAAGATGAGTTTTCTGAAAGTTATTGTAAAAAATAAAAAAAAACAGGCACCTGGTCTACGAGTTCTTTGATACCTCGCAGGGAGGATATCATCCCTAGATGGAGCCAGCTGTTAACACCATTATTTAGCATGGGAGCAAAAATACCATGGTGGGGAGAAAATAATGGTCATTTGTCAAACTTTGGTTAAAATTTATAGTATGAAAGCATGGTAAAAGGCGAAAAACGATGATTTGTCAAAGGATCTAACGGTGCGAAGTGAAAAGGTGAAGATCAATGGTCTGTATTATATCCGCTCCCTAAAAGATGAAAAGAAGATAAGTATATGCAGGCGTTTAATATAGTATATGGATCAACGGTCATAGATCCAGCCAGATGAGATCTACGGTCTGTACGAGCCCCGCTTTGTGACCCTGCGCGCTTGTTAAAACAACGGATCCCAAAGGAATCGAGTGCGTGTCACTTGATCCAGCGACGGATGAGTGAAAAAGACCTGCGGATTCGTCAACCTTTCGACTGTCAATTTCAAGCATACGCATCCGCAGTAAACAGGTAAGGCTTAAACGCCCATAAATACGTCAATCTAATTGCCATTACCAAGTGAATTATGGACCAAGAGAAGGAATTGCAAGGGTATGGTCGAATTATAGATGATAGGGAAGATTATTTAGTTGATAGAGACCGAGGCGTCTGTGACCCTTTTCTGTCCATAGGAAGCATTTCAGTTAGTAAGGAAAGGTTGTGGCACTACCATTCACAAGGAAATGATGTCTTGAATGTTTGTAAATCCTTCTTGTATTATTTTTCTCTCGAACAAACCCTGCATTTTCCAGAATTTGCAGAATGGTGCACGGTCAATTATTCCCCTTCTCAAAGAGTCATTGTGAGTCAGTCTACTTCTCGAATACTCTGTAAAATCAATGCCAACGTGGTCCGCGAAAATTTAAACCTGCCCGACAGTTACCCTGACAACCGTGAACCTGTAAATGAGTCTATTCTTGCTGAATTGTACAAAAGTTGTATCTCTGAAGTCTATTGCCAATTTCTGTCCAGTATTTTAAAATAGGTTCAGTCATTAGACGGTCTTTTCCTACCTTACCATGTTCATATTTTCAAAAATGAAGTTCAATTAGTGGTATCCCTGGTCTGTCAAATTTTAGGTCTTGACGATGATTGTCGCGTAACTGAAGTCATACTTGGTTTTTTGTTAAAAATGAGTTCATTTGGTTCAGAGTCTCCATGGTTCCTGTATTTAGTTTAGATGAGTACTTGGCGGAAGTAATACACCTTTAGTTAAGTGAATTCTCAAAAGTTTGGTTCTTTAAATTTCAAACTTACCTGTTGAACATGTTGCTGTGTTCAAATGTCACTGAATTACAGTTTTTGAGTACCATCTTCTCTTTTGATTTGCCTAAGTAGATTAGCATGTTTGAGTTTGCTAATTCAATCATGTCATAGATATATAAAATGTTGTTCGATGAAGCATTGCCCCGTGTGTTAGAAGATATGAAATGTCTGATGCAGTCCTCGCCTGAGGATCGAGTCGGAGACTGGTTCCTGCATAAAGATTATACTGTTTTGAGGATATATGGATTCATCGGGGAACCATATAAGTTACCTGCTTTCCTCACTCCCAGAGTTTTTGCATTGGAGTTCATGAGGCAAAGGCTACACTCAAAGGAAGAACATTTTGGAGCCTTTAACAAATCTTCAAATATTAAATTTCCTCTCAAGGTTGGCTCCTTTATTTTAAAAAATAAAGGTGCCTTAGTGTTTATTGAAAGGTTATTGGGAAACATGGAATTTCAAAAAGAGCCGAAGGAAAATTATGATCCTCACCACATAATTTCCCTAAGGAAGCAGGCCAACAAAAACAAACCTTTTGAACACCAGTTTATTGAAGGATTGAGTAAAACAACAAATTTGTTGCAGTTTATGGAAATTCAAGGGTCCGATGGAAATGCAAGTGCTTTACCAGTTACAGTATCACAAGTGTCAGAAGGTCCTAATGTTTTTATTAAGAGGAGTCTGTCTGAGATTGAAAGCATGGAAGTAGATGAAGATGGGTCACACAAAAAGGCGAAATTCTTACAAGTTGGTGGAGTTTCAAGTAAAGAAATTTCTGAAGATTTTAAGAAAGTTGCTTTAGTCCCAACTAAATCTGTACAAATAAATCAATTTTCTTTCAAGGATGTAGATAGTTAAGAACCAAGCTTAATTTTTAAGTCCAAAGAGGAAATCAAGTCCAATTACATGGAGAAAAGAAGCAGTATTTGGAAGAGACAAGAAGTTTTCTCCCACGGGTAAGGAATTTAATGAGTCCAAAAACCTCTTTGATTTCTGCCCGAGATACAGAAAGAAACACCTTCAAATTGGCCATGGTTAATGATAAAAAGATGATGGAGATGGAAGTAAGGTTGTACAAGATTAGTATACCTGACAAGATACAACTTCATAAGAAAACAAGTGATATTATTTATTCAGATCTGTTACAAGCTATGATGAGAATCAATAAACTACAAATTTTGGTAGATATGTTAGAGATTCAATTGAAACATGAAAGAGTTGAAAATAAGGCCAATACCATTCAGATTAAAAAGCTACAATCAAATATTATCAGTTCAGGAAATGAGAAAGATAACACCCAAGCTGTTAGAAGAATGTTGGAAGAAAAAGACAATGCTCTCCAAGTTCTAAAGAAAAAATTGAAGATCCCAGGCTCTGAGCATGTTCAATCATCTGAACTATTGGCACTGTAAGAAGAGAAAGACAAGATGCAGCAGGAGATGATGGAGCATAAAGGAAAATCTGTTGAGTTACAGGAGGAAAAGCACAGATGGGAAGTCGAACGAAGTGAGCTGATATCTCAAATTGCCTTGCTGAAAAGGGACCAAAACGAAGAAAAGGAAATCATGGAAGAATTGATGAGTCAGACTCCTATTGATGAGGACCTGTCTATTGTAAATATTGATAAACCATTGAATGACTTTTCTGCGGATGACTTGTCAATACCTATGTCCCAGGTTATCTTAAAGGATGGAGAAATAAAAGAGTTAAAGGCAGAGAATGAAAAGATCAAGTCTGAATTGGCCAAAGTAAGTGAGAATAAAAATAAAATATTGCAAGACAAGAATCAGCTGCAGAAGAAATTCAATGAACTAAAATAAAGAAACATTGGGAAAGGTCCTCTCCAAGGGGCAAAGCACATCATTTGGGACACCTTATCTATAGAAATCACTAAATTCAGGCACCATTTGAATTTTATCGATGATCAAAACATATTGATCAATTTGGCTCACCAGAGACTAAAGTTAGTGAATGAACACATGGAAAGAAGACCCATTACCACAGCCCAGAACACACTGAATTTTCTAAATTCATTGACATACCAGAAATTACATGATATGGGAATAAAAGATAAAATATCAATAGTTCTATGGGCTAAAAGGTTTATCCACAAGCACCATTTAATGAAGAAGGTCCAGGACAAGGAAAATGAAATGCTTTTGGAGGTTAATAAATTCAAGTAGGTTTTCAAAGAGCTATTTGAGAATGGCCTACCATCCTTTTGGGACGAGGAAGGACAGATGTTCTCTCAGGAGCACTATCACAGCTTGTTAGTTCAAAGCCGCATGGATCATTCCAAATTTGATGATTTGGAAAAAGGCCTAACAGGGAAAGCTATTGTGGACAAATTGACAGAGGATTTCAAAATCTTACAAAAGTTCCTAATCATCAGGAGAGGATTGCCCAAGGTATCATATGAAGCTTACATGGAGTTAGAAGTGTGAATTTGAGAAATGATGGAATATGATACTCCAAGCACAGAGCAATGGAAAGCTGTGGAAAGGTTCGGAAAGACAAAATACATCCTTCATTCATGACAACAGAGGGTGTGTGCTGAGGAGCTGACTGGATGAGGACCTGTTACCAAGTTGATTTTAGCTTAATGATTTGTTAGGATTAAAGCTGTAGTTTATTCCTAAAAGTTAGGAATTTAGTTACAATACTTTAATTAAGTCGATCATTCAGTTATGAATCTTCTTGGAAGATCAAATTATTTTATCTATATATTTGCATCTATTTTATGAGATGGGGGTTGGAACCCATCGTGTTGTTGAATATTTTTGAGAGACATATATTTTTGAAGCAAGAAATTGAATGTGAAGAGATTATCAGAGATTCCTGCGCCATTTGTATCACAGTCTGTGCTTCTTTCTTTGTGATTGTTTTTCCTGTGTTCACTCCATTCCATTTTCTTCATATTTGGAACAAAGTGTTGAATGATTGGAATTCATATTTATTATGCTCTGGTCATTGTTTCAAATATTTTATAAACCTTTCTGCTAAAGTCAATATTGAATTCATATCTTGATGCTCTGTATTGATGGACTGTGCTCTACTTCTTCTGCTCCAAATGGATTAAATGAATGACTGTGATTGAATGGTTACCTTGCCTCTGATGAGCTTCCACGCAACTGATTTTATGTTATTTATTTATATGCGACCCCATGCCCAATGGTTATGTGTTGTTTCAACCATTTATACAAAATTTTGAATGTCAGCTATATCTGGTCTCGTTAAATTTGAATTGAGAGATCCCTCTCTGGAAGAAAAACTAGTTTCTTTCTAAAGTGGTTTTGCTGTTACCTTGGGATTTACCTTTACAACCTTGGGTACATTATGAGTGCTAACACTCATGATGGGCAGAAGAATGACTACGCCCTTCATTCCATCCTCTCCAGGATGCCACTCTTTCCCTTGTCTGTTCGTCCTCATGTAGGGGCAGTAGTCTGATTGTTCCCACGCATAGGCTTCTTTCCTGTTTTGTCTCACGCAGCCAGGAGAGAGGAGTCGTCTCCACTGTCATTCACATTTTCCACGCAGAGGAATTGAGTGTGTTTCAATCCGTACACTACTACATTTTGACCAAAAATCCGACGGCTATCATGTCGGATTTTCGACACTGCTCTGTCGCATGAACGACACTTTGATTTTTTTTTAACCATCGGAAACTTGTCGTCGGTGATCCGACACCTAGGTAACCGTCGCTTAAGCGACACATAGGAAATCGTCGCTTAAATTTCCAGTGTCGGTTAAGCGACGGAATTTCTTCGACAGCACAGGAACTTTTTTGATGAAAAACTCTTCAGTCCGTCGATTAAGCGACAGATGATGCGTCGGATAAGCGACGGATTTCAACTGGGGCTGTCGTATAAGCGACGGAATATACAATTTGGTATGCGACGGATATGGACTATAACTGTCGAAAAAGCGACACTGGAAAACGTCGATTAAGCGACGGATAGGGAAATGGAGCGTCGGTTAAGTGACACTTACAAGCGACATCGATCAACTGAAGGCGTCGGAGATGCGACGGTAAAAGGAAAGAAGTGTCGAATAAGCGACAGTTATAGGTGTCG